>MU745811.1:39860-151642 GCA_026770625.1 Nicotiana glauca
ATATATATATATATATATATATATATATATATATATATATATATATATATATATATATCATGCGCAATCATGCCGAGGTCGACCGTCCGCTCCAACAGAAAATAAATTGTGCACTGTCGAGGGTCGAACGACACGAACCATAGATGCATCTATTTCACCGAGGCGATCGGCCCGATCCATAAATATCAAGAAAACATCA
The DNA here is from genome assembly GCA_026770625.1 of Nicotiana glauca. Classification (NCBI taxonomy): domain Eukaryota; kingdom Viridiplantae; phylum Streptophyta; class Magnoliopsida; order Solanales; family Solanaceae; genus Nicotiana; species Nicotiana glauca. Next base: position 40,060 of record MU745811.1, read on the forward strand.
AGAATGCACACAAAGGGTCATTTATATACAAAGAATCTCTTACAGGGTTCAACAAGCTCATATGTTCACTTTTTGTTCGTCTCAGATTTCTAGCATGTCATAAATGATCATGTTGGCAATTTAAATAAAAGATATCGCCAAATTAGGCACGATGTGGGTCCTAAACTACCCAAACAATTAATATCACAGTAGCTACGCACGAACTCTCGTCACCTAGTAAGTACGTAGCCCCCGCATTTAGTAGCAAATACTTGTTTATTATACCCATGGGGACAATTCCCTCTTACAAGGTTAGAAATGAGACTCACCTCGCTCCAAAGTGCACCTCCAATTACCAAGAATGAGGCCAAGACCTTACTTCGAAGCCGAACAATCCCAAACTAGTTAAACGGTGTAAGAACTAATTAATATAAGCTCACAAGATAAATTCCTTGCTATTTAAGCAATTCCCCAACCATTTACATGAATTTTCTAAATTTCAACCCCGGGCCAACGTGCCCGGATTCCGAGATTTTTCGAAGGAAGTTGTTCTCTACAACCTAAGGATCAATAATATATGATTTCTAGTCCATTTCATAATAAATTTTATGATTAAATCTTAGTTTTATTAAAACTCTAGGTCTAGCTATAACCCTTTAATTTTACCTAATTTTTAGTGTTTAATCAACTTAATATACATGTATTTAAACTAATAATGAATGTAAGTAACTTATCTTGAAGTGCTATGTTGAAATCCTCTCTTTGGAAGCCTCCAAATCGCCTAAGAGTGGAGTAGAAATGAAATAGATGGCCTTTGAGTTCGAATTAAATGAACTCACTGCCCTGCGATTTTCGCTCCTGCGGTGCGATGACCACTTCTGCGGATTTGGGCTCGCTTTTGCGGTTCTGGCCCAATATGACTGGACCGCTTCTGCAGTCTAAGTCCCGCTTAAGCGGAACCGCTTCTCCGGTTTCTGGGCCGCTTCTGCGGTTTCCCTGGGCCTGCCCTTGGCCGCTTCTACGATCATTTGACCGCATCTGCGGTCCAAGAACCGCAGATGCGGTTATGACAGAAGCAACAATTCTTCAGCTATTCCTCAACTTTCCCACTTCGCTCGAACCTCGCTCATTTGATGCTCGGGGCCCCCGAGCCCCGCCCGAACATACCGACAAGTTTGAAATCACGAGGCGGACTTACTCGAACTCTCGGAACACTCAAAACAATACTAAATCTTGGAATCACCCCCTAAAACCAAATGGATCAAACTATTGAAGTTCAAGTTCTTAATTCTCTTCTAACGGGTCAAAACACCCTTAGACTACTCGGATTGACACTAAATTTTACGGGCAAGTCTTAAAAAATATTACGGACCTGTACCACGCTTCCGAACAAAAATCCGAGCCTGATAACTAAGGAATCAATGATTACTTAGTTTCTTTAATTCTTTAAAACTTCAATTTAATAATTTTAAATAAAAATTCATTACTCGGGCTAGGGACCTCAGAGTTTGATTCTGGTCATACGCCCAGGTCCCATATTTTTCCGCGGACCTTCTGGGATCGTCAAATCATGAATCCAGGTCCGTTTTCCCAAAAGGTTGACCGAAGTCAAACTTGGTCTTTTAAGAAAATCTTAAAGAAGTAAATAGACATATTTTTACTCAAAACTCTTCGAACTCCCGAACCAACCGTCCCCGCAAGTTATAAATTAGCTAAAGCAAGCGCGGAAAGTTTTATTAAGGGAGCGGGTTCTAAAATGCAAAACGACTAGTCGGGTCGTTACATTCTCCACCTCTTAAAAAACATTCGTCCTCGAACGGATATAGAAAAGTACCTGGACTGCTGAATAAGTGGGGATATCTGCTCCGCATGTCCTCCTCGGACTCCTAGGTCGCCTCCTCGACCAGTTGGCCCCTCCACTGAACCCTCACCGTATAAATCCTCTTGGATCTCAACTGGTGATCATGTCTATCAATAATGGCAATTGGCTCCTCTTCATAGCCCAAACTATCATCTAAATGGATAGTACTGAAGTCCAACACATGGGATAGGTCGGCATGGTACTTCCGAAGCATCGAAACATGGAAAACTGGATGAACTCCCGATAAACTGGGGGGTAAAGCGAGCTCGTAGGCAACCTCCCCAACTCGCCTCAACACCTCAAAGGGCCCAATGAACCTTGGTATTAGCTTGCCCTTCTTCCCGAACCTCAAAATGCCCTTCATTGGCGAGACTTTCAAAAGAACCTTCTCGCCAATCATGAATGATACATCACGCGCCTTCTGATCCACATAACTCTTCTATCTGGACTGAGCTATGCGGAGCCTCTCTTGAATCAACTTTACCTTATCCAAGGCATCCTCTACCAAATCTGTACCAAGTAACTTAGCCTCACCAGGCTCAAATGACCCAATAGGAGAATGACAACGTCGACGACATAAAGCCTCATACAGGGCCATCTCTATGCCGGATTGATAGCTGTTGCTGTATGCAAACTCCGCTAAAGTCAAGAATTGATCCCACTGCCCTCCAAAGTCAATCACACATGCTCTAAGCATATCTTATAAAATCTGAACTGTCCGCTTCGACTGCCCATCGATCTGAGGATGGAATGTTGTGCTAAGCTCTACACGGGTCCCCAACTCACTCTGAACGGCTCTCCAGAAATGGGAAGTGAACTGAGGGCCCCTGCCTGATATGATGGAAACCGGCACACCGTGCAACCTAACTATCTCCCGAATATAAATCTGAGCATATCTCTCCCCTGTATAAGTAGTCGCCACTGGAATGAAGTGAGCCGACTTGGTCAACCTGTCCACAATGACCCATACTGAATCAACCTTCCGCAAAGTCCGCACAACCCAACTACGAAATCAATCGTGATCCACAACCATAAAATCACCCACATGAGTGAACACATGATCAGGAACACCCAAAGGCTCAGGAGAAATAACCAGGAAGCGAGCAAACAGAGATGATACATATGAATAAGTAAACCCTGGATCAAATAATACTGAAGCACCCTTACCACCAACGGAAATAATACCTATGATGACGGCATCTAAGGCCAATGCATCTGGCCTGGCTGGAAGAGCATAGAACCTGGCTGGAGCATCGGCTGGCTGGCCCTCACCTGAATGAGCAGTAATTGCTTGACCTCTCCTTGCCTGACCTCCACCTCTAGGACGGCCCCTGCTGGCCTGCCCTCCACCTCTAGGTGGCTGGGCAGCTGGTGCTGGAGTCTGAGGCTGCTGGCCCTACTGCACCGCCTTCCCCAAAAGTCTGGGGCAATATCTCCTCATGTGACCAGGGTCCCTGTACTCAAAGCAACTCCGCAGTACGGCAACCTGCTGGATGATCCGCTGGTAGAAGCCTGAATAGCCGGTAGATGGTATGAACCCTCCGACATAGCACTTAAATAAGGACTAGAAGAATCCGGAGGACCTGAATACCCACTGGAAGAGCCCTGAATAGCTGGAGGGCGATAAGAACTCTCAGGCATAACGCTAAAATAGGAGCACGCGGGAGCACCCCAAGCAGGTGGTGGTGCTGAAACTGGGGGCCTGCTGGGCTGACTCCTACCAAACTGACCTCAACCCCTAGCTGGGGTGCCTCTGAACTCTCCGAAGAACCTAGCCCTCTTATCCTGCTGCATCTGCTACGTGCAATCTCAACCACTAGCTGGTACCCTGTACCCATCTCTACCTATTGGGCCATACCAGACCGGATAGTGGGGTGTAACCCCACAACAAACCTCCACACTCTCTTTGCCTATGTGGGAAATATCATAAGTGCATGGTGAGACAACTCAGAGAACCTCACCTCATAGTCGGTCATTGACATCTGACCCTGTTCTAGGTGCTCAAACTGATACCGTAGCTCTTCCCTCTCAGATGGTGGAATGTATCAATCCAGGAATAACTGTGTGAACTGACCCCAAGTGAGGGGAGGAGAACCTGCTGGCCTGCCAAGTACATAGGACTGCCACCATCTACGTACCCTGCCGTCAAGGTGAAAAGTAGTGAAGTCAACTCCATGCGACTCCAATATCCTCATGTTGTGCAGTCTGTCCCTGCACCTGTCTATAAAGTCCTGAGCATCCTCATGATGCTCACCCTTGAAGACTGGAGGATGAAGCCTGGTCCATCTGTCCAATAACTTTTATGGATCACCATCCATAGTTGGCCTGGGCTAGGGTGCCACTGCAACAACTGGCTGAGTCCCATCTGCGGGTAGTGCGCTCGGAGTCTGATATATTGCAGCTGCATGACCTAGAGCCTGACCAGTAGGGGTTTGGGCTCCCCCTCTTGCCTGTGAAGTGGCTGGGTCTGCTGGAAATAAACCAGTCTGAGTCATAGTGTCCATGAACCGTAACATGCAACCCATGACCTCCTGAAATTCCGGTGTTGTCATGAAATCCGCCGGGGTAGGCTCAGCCGTGGGCACCTCACCCTGCTCCTCAATGATAGGATCCCCCTCAGGATCCGCTGGTGGTGCTACTGGAACGGCTCTGGGATGCCCTCGTCCCCTACCACGGGCCGGTACCCTCCCCCGACCTCTACCTCGGCCTCTAGCAACGGGGGGAGCAGCTCCTCCCGGGTCCGGAACGTCACCGCTGCGAGTTCTCACCATCTGTGAGAGAAAAGAAAAGGGAAATTTAGTACACTAACTACTGCACGTCAGGAAATGAATAAAGAGTAGTCTTTCCTAATACCCTATAGCCTCTCGAAGATAAATACAGACGTCTCCGTACCGATCAACAAGACTCTATTAGGTTTGCTCATAACTTATGAGACCTACGTGAACCTAGTGCTCTGATACCATATTGTCACGACCCATTTCCATAACAGGTCATGAAGGTGCACGACACCATTTACCAGGCAAGCCAAGTGCGGAAAATGTTTCTAACCCTTTATATTAATGCTAACAAATTTAAGTGAGATAATTACTCCAATTGGATTCAAAGCCGAAAGGGATAGATAATGTAAGTGGCATGATAATACAACCCAAAAATAAGTCTACCAATGTGTGTGTGCCAAGACCTGGTGTCACAAGTACATGCATCTAGTAGAATATACAAAAAATATCTCTATCCTTCTATCTGAGATAAAGAAAGACAACAAAAGTAAAGGAAGACTCCATCCGGCTGCTGAGCGGCATAGGAAGGAAGCAACTCACTGTGGAAGTTTCTACCATAAGCTCAAAGGCACGCACCGGATCGGTAACCAGATGTATCTGCCTCAGATCCTGTACAATTAAGTACAAAAGTGTAGTATGAGTGCATAAACAATATGTACCCAGTGAGTATACCGCCTAATATCGAAGAAGTAGAGACAAGAGGTCGACTTGATACTTACTAGGGTCAAGATAATATCATAATAAGGTGCTATGCTAAGCATGGAAATCTCCAATAATTAACAGGTAATAAGGAAAAGCAATAATCATGTTCTTGACCATATTTCAATTGTTATTTATAGTTCAAATACTTATCAAGTAAGCATGTCATGTCTAAGCTTTAGCATATATATATATATATATATATATATATATATATATATATATATATATATATATATATATATATATATATATATATATATATCATGCGCAATCATGCCGAGGTCGACGGCCCGCTCCAACAAAAAATAAATTGTGCACTACCGAGGGTCGAACGACACGAACCATAGATGCATCTATTTCACCGAGGCGATCGACCTGATCCATAAATATCAAGAAAATATCAAGAATGCACACAAATGCTCATTTATATACAAAGAATCTCTTACAGGGTTCAACAAGTTCATATGTTCACTTTTTGTTCGTCTCACGTCTCTAGCATGTCATAAATAATCAAGTTGGCAATTTAAATAAAAGATATCACCAAATTAGGCATGATGTGGGTCCTAAACTACCCAAACGATTAATATCATAGTAGCTACGCACGGGCTCTCGTCACCTAGTAAGTACGTAGCCCTCACATTTAGTAGCAAATACTCGTTTATTATATGTATGGGGACAATTCCCTCTTACAAGGTTAGAAATGGGACTCACCTCGCTCCAAAGTTCACCTCCTATTACCAAGAATGAGCCAAGCCCTTACTTCGAAGCCGAACAATCCAAAACTAGTTAAACGGAGTAAGAACTAATTAATTTAGGCTCACAAGATCAATTCCTAGTTATTTAAGCAATTCCCCAACCATTTAAATGTATTTCCTAAATTTCAAGCCCGGGCCCACGTGCACGAATTCCGGGATTTTTCTAAGGAAGTTGTTCTCTACAACCTAAGGATCAATAATATATGATTTATAGTTCATTTCATAACAAATTTCATGATTAAATCTTAGTTTTATTAAAACCCTTGGTCTTGCTCTAACCCTTTGATTTTACCTAATTTTTAGTGTTTAATCAACTTAATATACATGTATTTAAACTAATAATGAATGGAAGTAACTTACCTTGAAGTGCTATGTTAAAATCCTCTCTTTGGAAGCCCCCAAATTGCCTAAGTGTGGTGTAGAAATGAAATAGATGGCCTTTGAGTTCGAACAAAATGAACTCACTGCCCAGCGATTTCTGCTCCTGCGGTGCGATGACCGCTTCTGCGGATTTGGGCTCGCTTCTGCGGTTCTGGCCCAATATGGCTGGACCGCTTCTGCGGTCTAAGTCCCGCTTAAGCGGAACTGCTTCTGCGGTTTCTGGGCCACTTTTGCAGTTTCCCTGGGCCTGTCCTTGGCCGCTTCTGCGATCTTTTAACCGCATCTGCGGTACCACTTCTGCGGTCAAAGAACTGCAGATGTGGTTATGACAGAAGTAGCAATTCTTCAGCTATTCCTCAACTTTCCCACTTCGCTCGAACCTCGCTCGTTTGACGCTCGGGGCCCCGAGCCCCGCCCGAACATACCGACAAGTCTGAAATCACGAGGCGGACCTACGCGAACCCTCGGAACACTCAAAACAACGCTAAATCTTGGAATCACCCCTTAAAACCAAATGGATCAAACTATTGAATTTCAAGTTCTTAATTCTCTTCTAACGGGTCAAAATGCCCTTAGACTACTCGGATTGGCACCAAATTTTACGGGCAAATCTTAAACAACATTACGGACCTGTACCAAGCTTCGGAACCAAATTCCAAGCCCGATATCTAGGGAATCAATGATTACTTAGTTTCTTTAATTCTTTAAAACTTCAATTTAACAATTTTAAATAAAAATTCATTACTAGGGCCAGGGACCTCGGAATTCGATCCGGTCATACGCCCAGATCCCATATTTTCCCACGGACCCTCCGGGATAGTCAAATCATGAATCTGGATCTGTTTTCCCAAAAAGTTGACCGAAGTCAAACTTGGTCTTTTAAGAAAATCTTAAAGAAGTAAATGAACATATTTTTACTCAACACTCTTCTAACTCCCGAACCAACCGTCCCCGCAAGTTATAAATTAGCTAAAGCAAGTGCGGAAAGTTTTTTTAAGGGAACGAGATTCCAAAATGCAAAACGACCCGTCGGGTCGTTACAAATCGTCTATTGTTTTTTTTTTTATTTGCGGGTATAATACAAATGATCTGGAGCAAGCATTTTCAGCATAAGTATTCTTTCCTTATAACTTTTGTTTTTTTCTAGAAATATTTTGATAACTCTAACCTTTTTGGTATCATTTGTTAATTGTTGTTAGTAGGCAAAAGAATTTCTAGCTCTAAGCAAATACTCCCACTTCTCAAAGTTAGTTCTTTTGTTGTAGCAAGCTTCTGGCCATTAATTTTTCTTTTTGACAAATTTTTATGGTGTCAATAATGGTGTTTCCATACCGGTTGTTGAGATGATCAACTAATTGCAAGAGAATGACGGCACTTTTCTTATGACTGGATTAATTGCTCTATATATGAGTTTTGCGTAGAAAATGTTAATGTACATTAAAATTAGTGGAAAGCAAATAAATTAAATTCTTTACCTTCTAATTTTCATAATTTTATGCTCAGTATTTTTTAAACTAGATTTCTAAATTCTCTGCCTTATTGTATGGTCATTTCTTTATGTTATTAAATACATTACACATTTTTAATATAACGGTTTTCAAACACCATCGATCATTGCATTTACACATTAACATAAAAGAAGATGTATTATGCTTAGTAAGTATTACTTGAACTATGAGATCATCACAACCAGGTCAGACAATATAATAAAATAAAAACCTTTTCATGGGCTAAGTACATACAAAAATTATTTTGATAATGGCTACAAAAACTTTCCACCCTTATGTTGTTGGTGGTAACTTCTATAACATTAAAATATTTTAAAATTCTTCTTCTTATTATTATTATTATTATTATTATTATTATTGGTGTCTTATATTCTCAGATATTTAAAAGTTTTGCTTATTTCCGTTGCTTCTGTATTGTAGCTGTTATGTTGTTCGCTTAAATTTACTTTTTTTTTTTGTTATTTTCTGGCCTCAACTAAGAGTCTGAGACAAGGATAAATCATGCATTTTTACATCTATCTTCCTCTCAACCTGGCATTCTAAAATAGTGTACCAGTGACAGTTAGAACTTAATATTATAGATGAAAATATGAATCATTTTCTTTTTGTTATTTCAAGGCGTTCTCGTGTATAATAAGGAATGATTAATGTTGATACCCAATTTTTTTCCATATATTTTAAATATACACAAGTATCTTCAAATAGCATATACATGCATATATAAGCATACATAGGGTTTATATAATATTTTTCATAATTTCAGGTATTTAAATTCATTTATTTTCTTCCCTTTTTATCCATAAATCCCCATTAATCATTCTACAAATCATTGTTATGGTAATTTAGTCATTTAATTTTTATATTTATGCCAAATATGATAATATATTTTTTATGTATTTTTATAAGTGCATTCGGTATTTTAAAGCTAAATTGCATATAATTGTAATATTAGCCCATCTAATGTCTAATTACATTTTACATACGTAAATTGGCCTCCTATATTTTTAAAATGTTAAATATATTTTTTTAAATCATTTTGGTACACAAATTTATTTTACAAAAGTTATTTATTATTTATTATAAATTAAATTGAGGAAAATTTGCTATTTAAATTGTAGCCAGATTGGCATTTCAATTATAGCCTAAATTGGACCCAACCCCCAGCCCAATTTCATACCCAATCACCCGACCCAGACCCTATACACAATTACCCGACCCAGACCCTATACACAGTTACCCGACCTAGAACCCATTAGGTCATGGCCGTTGATCTGAAAGATCAACGGCCTGTACCATTTCCTTCCTTTTTTAATTCCTAATACCCCCTAACCCTAATCATTTCCAACATATCAACAACCCGTACCATTTTCTTCCTTTTTTAATTCCTAATACCCCCTAACCCTAATCATTTCCAAAAGCCCACCGCCCTCAGATTCTCTCATCCCTTCTCTTCTCTCAACCTAACCCTAACCTCCTTTCAACTGACTCCCTTATTCAGTCTTCTCCGGTAACCATTCTTCAACTCCAAGCCTCCAATGGCTCCTCCATTGCCTTGCTCATCTTCTCTTAGGACTTCAAGGGCCCTGGGCCACGCCGACTTGTATTTAGGTTTTGCTGTTTTGTTTGTTCATGGCTACTCCGGTGTAATTTTGAGCAAAATCACACTATATTTGTTACGATCTTTGAAGTTCTAAACATGTTCTTCCATCTCTATTTGTGTTTCTTTCGAAACCCTAATTTTTTTGTTTGCATCTCTTAGATATGTGCTATCTTTAAACGATTCGAGTCTGTTCCTTCTATGTTTTACACTGTTCTCTAACCTCTTTTGCAAAAATTATCGATTTCAAGTGGTTTTACTTTCTTTTAAGTTTAGGGTTTTTTGGAACTTCTTCTACACTTTGTTTAAATTAATTCTTTATATTTTAACTTCTATCCTTTGCATATCTCGAATGATTCTATGCTTTTACTGCTTTTTGAACTCGCCTATGTTAAAATCCCTAATATTTCTAGATTTTTTCTTGTTTGGTTCTATGTGTTAGCATGATTACCTGATTCTTGTCAAGTTTTTGTGGTTACCTTGCTCTGAATATGTTCTTACTGAGCTCTAGCCTATCCCACTTCTATGTGATTATGTTCATCTTGATTGTTCAAAACTTGCCTATTTCTGTCGATATTATTGACCCTGTCTGTTTGCTACATCTAGTTGTTCTTACTCTATTTGTATATTGAGTATGGAATCATAGCTTCCTCTTGATTGATTCTGATTTCCTTATTTTATGGTTTGATTGAAAGATTTTCTTTTAAACCGTAAACTTCTACCTCGTCTGTTTAAATGAACTGATTCTCCTACCTGTATCATGCTTAGCCTACTAATTTAGACTATGCTCTACATGAATTTTATATGTGATTCTTGTCTTACTCAACCTCTTAGGATTCTGATTTTTGCTTACCATATGCTTGTTCTTATAGAGTGGTGCTAAATCACTGATTTCGCATGATATTTCTACTGATTTTTACATTGTAGAATATTTTCTGACCTTATTCTATGGTCAATTATGCTATTAATTGATTGCTCAAGTCTTTCCTTGATTTAAGCGTGCTGAACCTGGCTTCTATTACATAGTGTGTACTTGTACTATGCAGAAAATATTTCCTTAATTGGCATGTTCAGCCTTACACGATTTCTTTCCTTATTTGGAATATGTCTATTACTGTTTGAAGTTAACTCCTCAATTAAAGGGGGACTTACCTTGATTTCCTGACTGGTTGATTTCAAGTTCCTTAATTACTAATGGACTGTAATTTTTATCTTATTTACTACCTGCTTTCAAACTATAAATACCCTAGTCTTTCATTAGCACAGAACACGAACTCTTGGTTCAAAAACTATCTCTCACACTTAAACTTTCTGCAATTTTTGTACTACTTGCTATTGCTCTAAGTTAGTTGGCTGCACGCCAAGGCTAAACTGCTGTATTCTCCTGTTCTTTCACTCTGCTTACTATCCTCTTTACTGGTATGTTCTAGTTTCAATTCAAAATTCCTACAACAATATGATTTTCTTATTGCTTCAGTTTATCCTGTTTCTAGTTTGCTTCTATTTGTGGTTTTGATGTGAAACTTGTAGCTGATGGTTACATTATGAGCATGTTATTATGTCTTCCCCTTCTTGGAGATCAGTATATTGCCCCTCATGTGTGTTTCTGAGTAGGTATGCCAATTATCTCTTAATTATTATGTACTTCCCATCATATGCTCCATGAATCCCCAAATCTCTATCACCCTTGTATGTGATTTTTCCCCCTTATGTCTGGTTTTGTGAGTATGCATGGTCAGCTGTTTTTGAGCAAGTCTATACCAATTCCTAGACCTTTTCTTGACTATGTGTTTGCAATCAAGTGTTCTATGAATCCCAAACCCCTTAAACCCTATTTGTGACCACTGAGTTTACTTTGGGTTCTATGACTATTGGTGTGATGACCCAAAGGGTCATCACCTATTTTAATTGAATTCTGTATCTCCGAGGCCTTTAAAACCTAATTTAAAGTCACCTCAATTTGCATGCGCAGCCCGGGCGCGTAGCCGAAAAGCTTAAATGTAAAATTCTATGAAAAATGCTAAGTTTTGATGTTAAAATGAATAAATTTGACTTTGGTCAACATTTTGGGTAAACGGACCCGGACCCGTGATTTGACGGTCCTGGAGGGTCTAATGAAAAATAAGGGACTCGGGCGTATGCTCGGAATCGAATTCTGAGATCCCGAGCCCGAGAAATGAATTTTTTAGAGAAATTATTTTTCTAAAATTGTTAAGGAAAATTGAAAAGATATTTGATTAGAATGTATTGGTATCGGGCACGTATTTTATTTTCGGTGCTTGGTATAGGTTTTATATATGTTTCAAGTCATTCCTATGAAATTTGGTTGAAAACGGACGTCGTTTGACGTGATTCGAACCTATATTGGAAAATTTGAGGTTTTATGAAATTTGGAAGAATTTTTTGATTTTGAGGTTTAATTCGATGTTTATGATGTTGTTTTGGTGATTTGATTGCATGAATAAGTTCGTAGGACATTTTTGAGGTTGTGTATATATTTGGTTTGGAGCCCCGAGGGCTCGGGTGAGTTTTGGATAGGCCACAAGTGCATTTTTGGACGTTGAAAGATAGTTGTTGCATTTATGATCTGCAGGCTTCGCAATTGCGAAGCCAATCTCGCAAATGCGAGCCTTGCATCGCAATTGCGAAGTGGAGACCTGGGCATGCCTGATCGCAAATGCGACCACTGGGTTCACAAATACGAAGGTCGGTCGCAAATGCGACTTCTGAGATCGCAAATGCGAGGTTGGGAATTTAGGAAAGGGTTCGCAAATTCGAAAAAAACTTCGCAATTCCCATGTCAGGCCGGGGTTTGCAATTGCGAACCCCTGTTCGCAATTCCCATATCTGCAACCTGTATTTTTTATACTTAGTCGATTTTTGAGCAATTTTTAACATTCTTTCAAAACACAAACTTCATTGGGCGATTTCCAAGAACAAGTGTTATTACAAATCAATTGTAAGTTAGTCTTTACTCATTTCTTTCGATCATTAACATCATTTAACATGTTTTCAACTTAAAATCAATGATTTTCATGGGTGAAATTGGGTGTTTTGGGTAGAACATAGGTTTTTCAAAAATTAGGGATTTGGACCTCAATTTGAGGTCCGATTTCAAAACAAATTATATATTTGAGTTTGTGGGGGAATGGGTAATCGGGTTTTAGTTCGAACCTTGGCTTTTGACCACATAGGCCCGGGGGCAATTTTTTGACTTTTTGGGTAAAACTTGGAAAACTCATTTTCATGCATTGGGGTTGATTCATTTAGTGTTTATTAATGTAATTAAGTAATTTGTGAATAGATACGAGCGAGTTGAAGGTGAAATCACGGGGTAAAGCTGTAATTGAGGCTTGAGTTGTATTCAAGGCATTGAGGTTAGTGTTTGGTCTAAACCTAGCTTGAGGGACTAGGAGTTGAGTGTTATTTGCTAAATGCTTCTTGTTGTGTACGACCTATAAGCATGGTGACGAGTATCTATACATTGGTGTCGAGCATGACCGTGAGTCTTAAATTGATAGTTGTTGTGTTCTTAAATGACACTTCGAATGCTTTAAATTGATGACTCTTGATATTGAGTAGAGATTTGGTTTATTCTCGTGGACTTGATTTATGCTTGAGTTCTGATATTAATCTAGCTGAGTAAGAATTGAGCTAGGATTTGGTTATAGCTGATTCTCCCTTGCCGGGATGGTTATTTTGATTTTGTTGTTCCCTTGCCGGGAAATTATAATTATATTGCTTTGTTTTCCTTGCCGAAAATTTTACTGTGACTTTGTGTTGAATTAAAATAGGAGCGGGTGATACGTCTACCACAAGATATTTATTGAAATGGGAGCGGGTAGTACGCCTACCACAAGATATTGATTGAAACGGGAGCGAGTGGTACGCCTACCACAAGATATTGATTGAAATGGGAGAGGGTGGTACGCCTACCACAAGATATTAATGAAATGGGAGCATGTGGTACGCCTACCACAAGATTTTATGAAACGGGAGCGGGTGGTATGCCTACCACGGAAACATTGAGAAATGGGATCGGGTTGCGCACCTGCAACGAGATGTGTACTGAAAGTGAATATGCTTTTATTTCCCTTATCCGTGTTAGATTTAATTTATTGATGTTCCTTATTGTTCTCCTGAATTTCTGTATTATCTACTATCCCCGAAGCATGTTCTCCTCCATTTAAAATGGTTATTTTTGTTATTTTCCCGCTGTAGATATATATATAACTGCACAGGTTTGTGTGGTAGTCCTATCTAGCCTTGTCACTACTTCACCTGGGTTAGGTTAGGAACTTACCATCACATAGGACCGGTTGTGCTAATACTACAGTCTGTGCTATTTTGCACAGATCTAGGTACCGGACAACAGTAGTAGTTCAGGAGTCTTCCTTCAGTCCGCCGAGACACTGAGGTAGCCTTGCAGGCGTCTGCAGGCCCGGCGTCTCCTCTATCTTGCTTCTCATTCTGTTATCTCATGTTTCGAGACATATAGTGTTATTTTTCCTTCAAACTGTTATATTTAGTATTCTAAGTAGTCTGTTGATGTTGTGACACCGGTTCCTGGGTAGAGGCATTTGATGATTTCCGTATTATTGCTCAGTTTAATTAATTTAAGTCTTCCGCTTTAATTTCATATTGCCGCTGTTATTTAAATATGTAACTCTGTTGTTATGATTGATAAAAAGAATCTAAAATAGAAGAGTAAGGAGTTATGATTTGTGGCTTGCCTAGCTTCTATGAGTAGGCGCCATCACGACTCCCGAGGGTGGGAAATTTGGGTCGTGACAAGTTGGTATTAAAGCTCTCGGTTGCATAGGTCTCACAACTCAAGGACAAGCTTAGTAGAGTCTGAGGGATCGGTATGGAGACGTTTGTATTTATCCCCCAGAGGCTACAGAGTTAGGAAAAGTTTCACAGTTGTTCTTTCATGTCGTGCGGTTTGGTTTCTCAACGCTAATTAAATTTCTACTATGTTCTTTCGCAGATGGCAAGAACACGCGCTTCCTCATCTTCTTATCAGCAGTCCAAGCCCCAGGTAGCTCCCACTAGGGGTAGAGGGCGAGGTCGAGGCCATGCTAGAGGCTGGGGTAGGGGGATAGCTCAGCCCCGACCAACAACACAAATAGCGAAGCCTCAGGTTGACATTGACGAGGAGGTTTCAGCCCCAGCCCCAGCAGTTCCGATAGGCCCAGCTCAGGTCCCAGAGGGGTTTATTGCTACCCCAATTCTTCAGGATGCTCTGGTCCGATATGTGGGTCTCATGGAGAGTGTTACCCGAGCGGGTTTGCTTCTAGTAGCACCCGCCGTCTCTCAGGATGGAGGAGGGGCCCAGACTCCTGCTACTCGTACTCCGGATCAGGTAGCTCCTTAGATTCAGACTCTAGCAGTTCAGCTAGTTGGAGCAGTTCAGCTAGTTAAAGCTATGTCTGCCGATGCTTTATGGAGGTTGGATAGGTTCACCAAGCTTTTCACTACTACCTTCAGCGGTGCATCTACCGAGGATCCTCAGGATTATTTGGACACCTGCCATGAGGTTCTTCGGAACATAGGTATTGTTAAGACCAATGGGGTTGATTTCGCTACATTTTGGTTGACAGGATCCGCCAAGACTTGGTGGAGGGATTATTGCTTAGCTAGACCAGCAGGGTTGCCAGCCTTGACTTGGGATCAGTTCATGCAACTATTTTTGGAGAAGTTTCTCCCTATTACACAGCGAGAGGCCTATCAGAGGTAGTTCGAGCGCCTCCAGCAGGGACCCATGACAGTCACTCAATACGAGACCAAGTTTATTGATTTGGCTCGCCATGATCTTGTTATACTTCCCACTGAGAAGAAGAGAGTGAGATGGTTTATTTATGGACTTATTCAGCATATCCAAATGGCTAGAGAGACTAGGAGCGAGATATCCTTTCAGGAGGCGGCCAATGTGGCCCGGAGGATTGAGATGGTATTGTCACAGGGGGGGCGGTCATAGAGCAGACAAGAGACCCCGTCAGTCAGGCTGATTCAGTGGTGCCTCGTTTGGAGGCATAGATTCGCATGATAGGGGCCAACCTTCTAAGCCTTTCTAGTCAGCCCTCCAGGTTTCTCACGGTGCTTCTAGTAGCTGTGATCCTCAGACGCAGTATTCCGATCAATAGTCCTTCAGTGCACCACCAGCACCTATTAGTGCACCACCGCTTCAGAGTTTCCAAGGTTGTCAGCCCTAATAGCGGAGGGCTTGTTTTACTTGTGGTGACATGAGGCACATTGCTAGGTATTGCCCTCACGTGCCAGGTGGCTCCCAGCATCAGAGTTCTCGTGCCATAGTTTAGGCACCAGGTGTTCCACAGTCTGCCCAACTAACTAGAGGTAGGGGGTAGAGGTACTAGAGGTGGAGGTAGAGGTAGAGGTTATAGAGGTGGAGCTCAGACCGCCAGAGGTGGAGGCCAGCCAGCAGCAGGCCGACCCAGAGAGATAGATCAGAGTGGTGAGGCCTAGCCCCGATGTTATGCTCTTCAGGCCAGGCCCGAGGTAGAGGATTCAGATATGGTTATTACAGGTATGGTTCTAGTTTATGATAGAGATACTTCAGTGTTGTTTGATCCGGGGTCTACGTATTCGTATGTGTCATCTTATTTTCCCCCATATTTGGTCATGCCTAGTGATGCATTGGGTATTCCTGTTTATGTGTCTACACCGGTGGGTGACTCCATTGTGGTTGATCGAGTCCATCATTCTTGTGTTATGGTGATTGGGGGTCTAGAGACTCGTGTAGATTTGTTGCTTTTAGATATGGTCGACTTTGATTTTATATTGGAAATGGACTGGTTATCACCCTATCACGCTATCTTGGACTGTCATGCCAAGATTGTGACCTTAGATTTACCGGGTATGACTTGTTTAGATAGAGAGGGACTCTTGGTCATTCTACCCGCAGTGTTATATCGTATATGAAGGCTCGGCATATGGTCGAGAAGGGGTGTTGGGCCTATTTAGCCCATGTGTGGGATTCCAGTGCTGAGGTTCCCTCTATTGATTCTGTGCCCGTTGTTTGTCAGTTCCCTGATGTTTTTCCTTCAAACCTATCGGGTATGACACCCGACAGGGATATTGATTTCTGTATTGATCTGGTTCCGAGCACTCATACCATTTCTATCGCGCCATATCATATGGCGCCGCCGGAGTTGAAGAAGCTAAAGGAACAAGTGCATGATTTTCTTGAAAAGGGTTTCATTAGACCCAGTGTCTCACCTTGGGGTGCGCCAGTGTTATTTGTCAAGAAGAAGGATGGGTCAATGAGAATGTGTATTGATTACCGGCAATTAAATAAGGTAACGATCAAGAATAAGTATCCACTGTCGATGATTGATGATTTGTTCGACCAACTTCAGGGCTCCAGGGTATCTTACAAGATTGACTTGTGATCTGGCTACCATCAGTTGAGGATTAGGGCATCCGATGTCGCTAAGACAACTTTCTGCACTCGGTATGGGCATTATGAGTTCTTGGTTATGTTATTGGGGTTGACAAATGCCCCAACAGCTTTCATGGACTTGATGAAACGAGTGTTCAGGCCTTATTTGGATTCATTTGTGATAGTTTTTATTGATGATATATTGATATATTCCCGCATCCAGGAGGAGCACGAGCAACACCTTAGAGTGGTTCTTCAGACTTTGAGGGATAGTCGGTTATATGCTAAGTTCTAGAAGTGTAAATTCTGGTTAGGTTTAGTTGCATTTTGGGCCATGTTGTATCAGCAGAGGGTATTCAGGTGGACCCAAAGAAGATTGAGGCAGTCAAGAACTGGCCTAGACTGGTATCAGCTATAGAGATTCGGAGTTTTTTGGGGTTGGCAGGCTACTATCGACGGTTCGTGGAGGGGTTTTCACTTATTACAGCCCTGATAACCAGATTGACCCAGAAGGGTGCCCAGTTCAGATGGTTGGATGAGTGTGAGGCGAGCTTTCAGAAACTCAAGACAGCTCTGACTACGACACCGATATTGGTTTTGCCCACAAGTTCAGGGCCATATATAGTCTATTGTGATGCTTCTCATGTTGGGCTTGGAGCAGTGTTGATGCAGGATGGCAAGGTCATTGCTTATGCTTCGAGGCAGTTCAATATTCATGAGAAGAACTATTCGGTTCATGATTTGGAGTTGGCAGCCATAGTTCGCGCATTGAAGATTTGGAGGCATTATCTATATGGCGTGGCATGTGAGGTGTTCACGGATCATAAGAGTCTTCAGTACTTGTTCAAGTAAAAGGAGTTGAATTTGAGGTAGAGGAGGTGGTTGGAGTTGCTGAAGGATTATGATATCACTATCTTATATCACCCGATAAAGGCCAATGTGGTGGCCGAGCATTGAGTAGACAGTCAACCAGTATGGGCAGTCTTGCTTATATTCTGGTAGGTGAGAGGCCACTTGCTTTGGATGTTCAGGCCTTAGCCAATCAGTTCGTGAGGCAGGATGTTTCTGAGCCCAGTCGTATGTTAGCTTGCACGGTCGCTCGTTCTTCATTATTGGAGCGCATCTGTGAGCAGCAGTATGATGATCCCTATTTGTGTATCCTTAGAGACACGGTGCAGCGCGGAGGTGCCAGGCATGTTACCTTAGATGGTGATGGAGTTTTGAGATTGTAGGGTTGAGTATATGTGCCTAATGTGGATGGGTTTCGAGAGTTGATTTGGAGGAGGCCCATAGCTCCCGATACTCTATTCATTCGGGCACCGTGAAGATGTATCAGGATTTGCACAGCATTACTGGTGGCATAGAATGAAGAAGGATATTGTAGCATATTTGGCTCATTTTTTGAATTCTCGGTAGGTTAAGTACGAGCATCAGAGGCATGGTGGTTTATTTTAGAGGATCGAGCTTCCCAAGTGGAAGTGGGAGCAAATTACTATAGATTTTGTTACTGGACTTCTACTGACTCGGAAGAAGTTTGATGCAATATGGGTCATTATTGATAGGCTGACCAAGTCAGCGCATTTCATTCCTGTGGCAGTCTCCTATTCTTCTGAGTGGTTTGCTGAGATCTATATTCGGAAAATTGTTCGCCTTCATGGTGTGCCCGTGTCTATCATTTTGGACCGGGGTACGCAGTTTACCTCATGCTTCTGGAGAGCAGTTCAGCGAGAGTTGGGCACACGAGTTGAGTTGAGCACAACATTTCATCCCCAGACGGACGGTCAGTCCTAGCAGACTATTCAAATTTTAAAGGATATGCTCCAAGCTTGTGTTATTAACTTTAGAGGTTCGTGGGATCAGTTCTTGCCTTTAGCGGATTTTGCCTACAACAACAGCTACTAGTCGATCATCCAGATGGCTCCTTATGAGGCTTTATATGGTAGGCGGTGTCGGTCTCCGGTTAGATGGTTTGAGCCGGGAGAGGCTCGGTTGTTGGGTACAGATTTGGTTCAGGAGTCTTTGGACAAGGTTAGGATCATTCAGGATAGGCTTCGTTCAGCTCAGTCCAGGCAAAAGAGCTATACAAACCACAAGGTTCGAGATGTGGCTTTTATGGTTGGTGAGCGGGTATTGCTCCGAGTGTCGCCTATGAAAGCCGTGATGAGATTTGGGAAGAAGGGCAAGCTTAGACCTAGGTTCATTGGTCCGTTTGAGATTCTCGATCGAGTGGGAGAGGTGGCTTATAGACTTGCTTTACCGCCGAGCTTATCAGCCGTGCATCCAGTGTTTCATGTGTGCATGCTTTAGAGATATCACGGCAATCCCGCCCACGTGTTAGATTTCAGCACTGTCCAGCTTGACAAGGACTTGTCTTATGAGGAGGAGCCGGTAGCTACTCTAGACCGGCAGGTTCGTCAGTTGAGATCCAAGAGTTTCCCTTCTGTTCATGTTCAGTGGAGAGGTCAGCCTCCTGAGGCATCGACCTGGGAGTCTGAGTCTGATATGCGGAGCCGTTATCCTTATCTTTTCCCCGACTCAGGTACTTCCTTCTTCTGTCTGTTCGAGTACGAACGGTTGTTTTAGAGGTGGAGAATGTGATGACCCAAAGGGTTATCACCTGTTTTAATTGAATTATGTGTCTTTGAGGCCTTGAAAACATCATTTAGAGTCGCCTCGATTTGCGTACGAAGTCCAGGCACGTAGCCAGAAAGATTAAATGTGAAATTCTATGAAAAATGCTAAGTTTTGATGTTAAAATGAATAAATTTGACTTTGTTCAACATTTTGGGTAAACGGTCCCGGACCTGTGATTTGACGGTCTTGGAGGGTCCGATGAAAAATATGGGACTCCGGCGTATGCTCGGAATCGAATTCCGAGGTCTCGAGCCCGAGAAATGAATTTTTGAGAGAAATTGTTTTTTCTAAAATTGTTAAGGAAAATTGAAAAGATATTTGATTAGAACGTATTGGTATCGGGCCCGTATTTTGTTTTGGGTGCCCGGTACAGGTCTTATATATGTTTTAAGTCATTCCAGTGAAATTTCGTTGAAAACGGACGTCGTTTGACGTGATTCAGAACTATATTGGAAAATTTGAGGTTGTATGAAATTTCAAAGAATTTTTGGATTTTGAGGTTTAATTCGATGTTTATGATGTTGTTTTGCTGATTTGATCACACGAATAAGTTCGTAGGATGTTTTTGAGGTTATGTATATATTTGGTTTGGAGCCCCGAGGGCTCGGGTGAGTTTTGGATAGGCCACGAGTGCATTTTTGGACTCTGAAAGATAGCTGTTGCATTTCTGATCTGTAGGCTTCGCAATTGCGAAGCCAATCTCGCAAATGTGAGCTCGCAAATGCGGGCCTTGCATCGCAATTGCGAAGTGGAGACCTGGGCAGGCCTGATCGCAAATGCGACCACTGGGTTCGCAAATGCAAAGGCCGGTCGCAAATGCGACTTCTGGGATCGCGAATGCGAGGTTGGGAATTTAAGAAGGGGTTCGCAAATGCGAACAAAATTTCGCAATTCCCATGTCAGGTCGGGGTTCGCAATTGCGAACCCCTGCTCGAAATTCCTATATCTGCAACCTGCATTTTTATACTTAGTTGATTTTTGAGCAATTTTTAATATTCTTTCAAAACACAAACTTCTTTGGTCGATTTTCCAAGAACAACTGTTCTTCCAAATCAATTATAAGTTAATCCTTACTCATTTATTTCGATCATTAACATCATTTAACATGTTTTCAACTAAAAATTAATGATTTTCATGGGTGAAATTGGGTGTTTTGGGTAGAACCTAGATTTTTCAAAAATTGGGGATTTGGACCTCAATTTGACGTCCGATTTCCAAACAAATTATATATTTGAGTTCATGGGGAATAGGTAATTGGGTTTTGGTTCAAACCTCTGGTTTTGACCATGTGGGCCCGGGGCAATTTTTGACTTTTTGGGTAAAACTTTGGAAAACTCATTTTCATGCATTGGGGTTGATTAATTTAGTGTTTATTAATGTAATTAAGTAATTTGTGATTAGATACGAGCGAATTGGAGGTTAAATTATGGGGTAAAGCTGTAATTGAGGCTTGAGTTGTATTCAAGGCATTGAGGTTAGTGTTTGGTCTAACCCTAGCTTGAGGGACTAGGAGTTGAGTCTTATTTGCTAATTGCTTCTTGTTGAGTACGACGTATAGGCATGGTGACGAGTATCTATACGTTGGTGTCGAGCATGACCATGAGTCTTAAATTGATAGTTGTTGTGTTCTTAAATAACACTTCGGATGCTTTAAATTGACGTCTCTTGATATTGAGTAGAGATTTGGTTTATTCTTGTGGACTTTATTTATTCTTGAGTTCTGATATTAATTGAGCTGAGCAAGAATTGAGCTAGGATTTCGTTATAGCTGATTCTCCCTTGTCGGGATGGTTATTTTGATTTTGTTGTTCCCTTGCCGGGAAATTATTATTATATTGCTTTGTTTTCCTTGCCGGAAATTTTATTGTGACTTTGTGTTGAATTGAATTGGGAGCGGGTGGTATGCCTACCACAAGATATTGATTGAAATGGGAGCGGGTGGTACGCCTACCACAAGATATTGATGAAATGGGAGGGGGTAGTATGCCTACCACAAGATTTGATGAAATGGGAGCGGGTTGTACGCCTACCACGGAAACATTGAGAAATGGGATCGGGTTGCACCCCTGCAACGAGATGTGTACTGGCAGTGAAATATGCTTTTATTTCCCTTATCCGTGTTAGATTTAATTTACTGATGTTCCTTATTATTCTCCTGAATTTCTGTATTATCTGTTATCCCCAAAGCATGTTCCTCTTCCATTTAAAATGGTTATTTTTGTTATTTTCCGCTGTAGAAATATATATAACTGCACAGGTTTATATGGTAGTCCTGTCTAGCCTCGTCACTACTTCGCCGGGGTTAGGCTAGGCACTTACCATCACATAGGGCCGGTTGTGCTAATGCTACAGTCTGTGCTATTTTGCACAGATCTAGGTACCGGACAACAGTAGTAGTTCATGAGTCTTCCTTCAGTCCACCGAGACACTGAGGTAGCCTTGCAGGTATCTGCATGCCCGACGTCTCCTTTATCTTACTTCTCATTCTGTTATCTCATGTTTCGAGACATACAATGTTATTTTTCCTTCAAACTATTGTATTTAGTATTCTTAGTAGTCCGAGGATGTTGTGATACCGGTTCTTGGGGTAAAGGCATTTGATGATTTCTGCATTATTGCTTAGTTTATTTAATTTAAGTCTTCCGCTTTAATTTCATATTGCTGCTGTTATTTAAATATGTAACGTTGTTGTTATGATTGATAGAAAGAATCTAAAAATAAAGGGTTAGGAGTTATGATTTGTGGCTTGCCTAGCTTCTATGAGTAGGTTCCATCACGACTCCCGAGGGTGGGAAATTCGGGTCGTGACAACTGGCAATGTGTAAACCTGTCCTAAGGTATTGTGTTTGGACTTCTGTTCATTTCTTCAATCTCTTTTCAAATAGTCTCTGTTGTTTTACTACATTACTTTCAAACAGACTTCCTTTTTAGTACAGTTTTTCACTAAAACCTCTCAACTTGTATCAATCACTTTCACTCTACTCTTAAGTCAATAACTTCTGCCCCCTCCAGTATGTGTACTGCCTTGGGATCCTCTTGAGAACCCTCTGAACTCTAGCATAGTGAGGCTGGCCCTTCCACACTGCACTTGTTCAATTCTTTGGTTACCAAGTCTTGGTGTAAGCACTGCCCAGGATCCTTGAGATCCTTAGGGAACTTTGATGCACCTAGACTATATCATTGTCTATGGAATTGAGCCATTTGAGGCCATTTGGAGGCTTTGGAAATCTGGGCCTAATAGAAGGCTCCCTATAGAATAGATTCTCATTTTCTTATTTACTTATGTAATTCATTTGTTGGTCTGTAATAATTTGTTAACAAATTTTGGGGTATTTAGTGAAAATAGATGGCTAGATGCATATTTGTGGGAGTAATTCAGGTAGAAATCATGCTCATAGGACTTTATGTTTAAAATCTGATTGGTTTATCATGTAGAAATCATGCTCATACGGTTTTACAGTTTAATTTGATTTGCCTTATCAAGTAGAAATCATGCTCATAGGACTTTATGTTTAAAATCGGATTGCTTTACCAAGTAGAAATCATGTTCATAGGGCTTTACTTCTCACCATGCTAGAAACCATGCCTATAGGTTTCAAATAGTTACGTAATAAAATCAGACCTTCAATGTGTTAAAATCAGCATCAAAAGTTAGATATCATGCCTATAAGGAACCATACTCGAAATTCTGCCTGTCAACCTAAACTAGTCTAAATAAATTGATTTAATCCACGTTTAGTCATTTCTGGATTGGTTTAAGTGTTTCATATTTCATAAAACAAGCTCTTAAAAATTACCCCAATCTATCATTAGATATCATGCCTACAGGTATTAAAGAAGTCAGTTTCAAAACCTATTTTGCTTCACTATACAAACGTATTAACAATGTAAGGCCCCGGAAAATTTCGCTAAATAACCAAGGATTTCGTGGTGCCACGTAGGCTTATTATAATATTTTATGTGCTATTAACATGGTGTACATCAATTGAATTTGGTAAATATGTGTATAAGACTTATGGTAAGTAATTTGGGGTCCAAGGAAAGGCCTATGTCTAAGAAAAATTGGAAAAGTTCATAATAGGCTAAAATTTCAAATGAGCTTCACTAGTCCATACTTTGAACGAGAATATATAAATATGTATATAGTTTTATATGATTCATAACCTATCAAATGAAATATCTTCGAGTCTAGTTTCCAACGCTTCAAACCGTTTGTCATGTGGACATTCCTACGCAAAGTTATGATCAAATTACCAAAGGCTGGAAAATGCGATCCTATGTCAAATCTGCGACCGCAAAACCTGTCGCATTTCTGACTTTGCGGTCGTATTTTTGTCGCAAACTGGGCCAGTGTAGCCTATTTTTTGGGCGCCAATTTTGCGGTGCATTATGCGTCCAGAATTCTTATTTTGCGGTCCGTTCTGCTATAGCAGACCTGGCATCGGAGGGTTAATTTTATAATTTTTATAACCCGACCCCATTTCAATATATAGTCTTTGGGGTTCCTTTTGGGGTCATTTTCTTACTGATTTTAGATAGAGATGAAAGCATATAGAGAAAGAAAGGAGAGGTCTAGCTTCATCATCATCCAAACCTTGCATCAACCTTCGAGAATCAAAGAGCCCATTCATAAGTTCTTCATCCAAGAGGTAAGATTCTATACATTAGGCTTTAATTTTGAGTTTGGGGTATAAGATGGGGTATTGAGGTATGATTCTTGGGTGTAATACTATTATGTATACATGCATGTACAAATTAGGTTTGTGGGAAGATTGTTTAACATAATTAAGTGAAGATTTGGTTGGGGAATGAAGGAAAACTTTGGAAAAGAGATTTGAAATTAAGATGCTCTACTAGTGTTTGATAAAATGCTCAAATGAGCTGAAACCATGAATACCTTTCTAATTTGTGTTCAATTTTGTTATGTCTCATAGTAGATTGGAATTGCTAGAATTCGGAATGTTGTAGTAACTTAAGGAAAGCCTAATCGAGGTATGTATGGCTAACTTTGACCTTTGTAAAGTCACTTTGTTTAGTGTACGGATATTTGGTATGTGATATCTACATGGATTATTTGTGAAATTATTGTGATTGGTATGATTTGAGTGTTCGTGGTTAAGTCTCCCGATATAATGGTGTACGTAATTGGCAACAAACCAAATGTGTGATTGTGAATGTGTTATGTGGTAAGAGCTGAGAAACAAATGATGGAAGGAAATCGTAAATGATGCAATTGGAATAACTGTGGTAATAACTTATATGGCTTGAGTTGGAAAATTATCGTGGTGACATAAAATGCATATGAGTTGTTGAATATGCAGGAAATAGTATTGATGGTTATGGAAATTCTTTGAGAATTGTTGTTGTTGTTCTTTGTGAATTGTTGTTGTTGTTGTATTGTTGTTGAAACCCCCTTTTTTCCAAACGGTGTTTGAAATCGGGTATACAACATTCGGGAGGACAACTCTATTCCCTTGCGAGAATTGGGTTTTTGGTGTTTTGGAGAGTCACCACCTAATGATTATAGTTCATTAGAACACTTTTAAGAAAGAATTGAGATGAAGAACCAGAGTTTGGGTAAGGGCTAGAAGTTATCTCGAGGGGAAGGTATTAGACACCCCTCAAGATCCACTAGTGTGGTTCCCGACCATGTTACAATTGTGACTTTAAGCAAGCAAACATATAAGACAATTTCACATAAAGGCTGCAAGTAGGTATGCATGAAGGTTACTAAACATGCTAAAATTCGCATGAAGGTTACTAAACAAAGAAACGAACGAGCAAAAAATTTTTAGAGGAAAAAGGGGCGGTGAGAAAATCAAAAAGGGAATTTTAATGACAAACAAAAATGCAGGATTTAAAGAATTGGGAGTTGACAATCTGAAAATAATTACATAAGGGAAAGGGGTCCTAGGTTTGTAAAATACATGTATCATCCACACAACACCGATAACTGATTGTACGCATAGTGTTATCGTGTGATCATCATCTCCATGTCTACCTTTTCCACCCCATTAAGGTATAAAAGTGTGGAATGTCTCGTTACTTATTGCATGCTAGTACCCGTCCCAATCCTATCAGTCCCGGGGGCATTTGGACTACTAGTCCTAAAGGGAGAGGGGTTTGGGGCCTTTAGAGAGTTTTCAAAGGACAAAATACTAAGGCGTCAATCAAAACACATAATGCAAGTAAAGGGGAAAGCAAATAAGGAAGTAGGGCTCAAGTAAGGCTCCTTAAATCAGATAAAGCCATAGAGTTTAGCATGTCTTACACGCACTGGTTTGGTCTTAAATTAAAGCGATAAGCAGACTGGTTCAACACATATTTTTAGATAGGAAGTCTGCATTAGGCTCACTCGAATGCAGTTGTCTAACACTGATCCAGTTGATTAGTTAACCCTCTTTGTCTATGTGCTGGATGAAACTACTGAATTTTAAAACACAAGCCGATTTTAAAGAAAAATTACAGAGTGAAAATAGGTTTAAGAAAAATGGTACTAGTTTGTTACAAAAGTGGTTTAACAACTAAAAAAACGAGTTTCAGGAGGCGGACTGGTTAGAAAAAAAATAGTTGCCAATTTTAACAAAAGAACTGAGTTGCAGACTGATTAGAAGAGATTTATCAGATAAGTATAAAGAAATGACTTTAGGCTGATTTGAAAAATGTTTACCAGAGTTAACGAGGGTAAGTTTTAGAAAGAATGCACTGATTTGATTGTGTGAAAAAGTTTTAAGAGTTCAGAAAGGGTGTAGGAAGTTATTTGTTTTAGTAAAATCGATACTGTTTTAAACAAGTGAGACAACTCTGGTTCGAAATTCCTGTAGGCATGCTTTCTATACGTTACTACTTCTTGATACTTTTTCAAATACTAATAGAAAACCTTATAATGAATGATATCTATATGCCATTTTTATTATTAAAATTGTTTTCCTAATGACATTATTATATGAAAAAAATGCTAACTTCTATAGGCATGGTATCTATATGCATAGTTGCATAATTTTGAAGTTAAATCCTATAGGAATGCTTTCTACGCGTGAAGTTGCACAAATTAAAAGTAAAATCCTATAGGCATGTTTTCTACCCTTTGTGCATAAAAGTAACAACCCTCCCTTTTTCACTAAACCCCCATGAGTTTATACAAATTATTACAGACCAGTGGAATAAGACATAAAATTAAAAGTCCATCAGGAGCTATCAGCTACATCCGAGCAACCTAATTCAGACTTAGTGTCTGATAATATGAGATTGAACCACTTCCGAGATCAAGATTTCCAAAGCCTTCTCTTATCTAAGGTGTTTCAGAGATCCAAGGAGTTTCCAGGAACCCCAGGCAGTGCTTACACCCAAGATATTAATCAGAATGAGTTATAGTGCAGTGTCGATGAGCCATCCCTTAAGTGTCCAAGTTCAGAGGGAGCTCATGGATCCGAAGGCAAGGCTCACAAGAGAAGGGCAGAACCTAAGTTCTAAGAGTGAGTGCAAGTGCAATAGAGAGGGGTAGAGAGTGCCAAGGCAGGCTGGTGGTCATACCTAACCATAAGGTAGGCTGGCACACCCTGACCAAGCCTGTTCAGCCAACAAATAAGAGCACAGACCTATTGCAGGTCAGACTATGGTCTGGACAATGAATAGGACACTGCCAGACCAAGGTCCCAAGCTCAGGATACATATAAAGGGGAAAGGGGAATGGGATTTGAAAAAGATTAGGACTCAGGGAGTCCAGTCCATATACATGAATAACAATGTCAAGTGTTGTCATGTTTCTGAACCATAACTCAACATACAAAATGGATTGGGGGATAGGGACTCGTGTAGGAGCATAGCAAAGAAACAAACCAACTTAAAACTTTACATTATGGAAGCAGTAAGCCAAACAAAGAATGGACTGAAAAATAAACACATAGGGGAGTGGCAGAAATTAAACAAAGGTAACATACCAGTTGCAGAAGAAGCAAGCAAAGAAAAACAGGATACTTTCAAGCCAAGCCACAATCAAAAAGAACCTTTATGCTTGTGAGTTCAGAGAATTTGAATGCTTAAAAAATCTAAGTGAATTTGAGAGTAAGAAGTAATGACTTATTCGTGTGTTCGAACTGCCTTTGAATGAGAAAAAGTACATGTATTTATAGTTTTTGAAAACGAGTAAGAAGTGTGGTAATAAGCCACGGATATGGAAACAATCACTAATCAGATTCAATTAGACAAGTAATTGCCATTAATTAAGGGATCACTTGTTAACGGGCAGTGATATGTTTAAAAATAAGGAAAGAAATCAATTTAAGAGGCAGACTGATTACTGCCATAAAAGGAGTATTAAAACGATACAGCAAGTGATTAAGTCCAAATACAAGAACATACTTATTTTGAGGAAGGATTCAGTAAGGCAAAATAAGGAAATAAATCAATTAGCCCTTAACAGGAGAATGAAATCAAAATTTTACAAAGGGAAAGTTCGAAAATCAGTCACAAGTTTGAAGACCAATCAAAAAGAGAAACTCAGTATATAAATAAGGTGCACAAATACTATACATGCGAGGCCAAACTATGCCAAAAGGAAACAACGTATAGTAATAGCATAACGCTAGTAGACAACAAGCATTTTTAGCATGATAGTCACGTAGGTCAAGTTTCAGTGACTTAGTAATAGAGAAAAAGATCAGAAGCATGCAAAAGCCAAGTGAAAACCTTTCTGAAAACGTAGTCAAGTTTGACAAATAGCAAGAACTCAGAGTCAAAGGAATCACATAAAGAAAAGGGATGATGAAACAAAGGAATTTCAAATCAAGTCGAGCAATTTCAAACAGATGCAATGCACTAGCAATTTCAGGAACTCACATAAACCCCAAAGAAATAAGGGTTTTCAACACTAAAAGATGATAAACAAATGAAACAAACAACAAATAGTCTCAGATTCTCAAACAAACCCCAAAATTAAGGTTTTCAAAACCTCGAGATGATAAGCAAATGAATCAAACAAAATATTAGCAAACAGACTCAGAAACCCTAATTTGGAATCAAAAGATTTTTGAAAAGGAAATTTGGGGAAAACACTTGCAATGTCAAATATAGCACAGATCTAGCGCAGATCTAAACAGACAAACAAAAAAGAACCTCGAATAAGCGAGGGTTTCTGAGAACCCTAGAAACGAGAAAGGCTTGGAAGAAACAAGATCAGATCCAGTGTCGATAAGGTCGAAATCAGGCTCAGGAGGCTTAGACACACCGGAGGAAGGCCGGAGATGGCTGGGAACCTCGAATCGACGAAGGTCTGAGCGAAGACCCTCAAAGTCTGGCCTCGAACCTTCAGGTATTACGCATGTGAGAGTAGTAGGAGGTGAGTATAGGTCGTCCATGGCTTGAGCAGCCATGAATTCCGGCGAGTTTGGGGTTGAAAGCGGCAGAGAGCGATTAGGGTTTTGAGAGAGTTTGAGAGCGTTTGAGAGAAAGGGAGTTACAGGCGGCGTCTCTGAAAGAATGGGGTAGGGTTAAGGGTCGTTTGAAAATAAAAAGGAAAGGGGGGACGATGGCCGTTGATCTAAATGATCAACGGCCAAGATTAAAAGGGTTATGGGTTGGGTCGGTTGAATGGGTATTGAGTCGGGTAATTGGGTTTAAATTGGGATGCCAATTTGGCTGAAATTGAAATGAAATTAAGGCTAGATTTTAAATAGCCAAGTTTTCCCTTTTATTTTATAAAAAATGGTAATAATGGTATTAAAAGAGAATTAAAATACTGATTGAACAAATATTACATAAATATTAACCTTAAAATACTGGAACTAATTTTATAGTTATAAAATGCTATTAATCACAAAATAGGCTATAATTGCAATTATATGTAATTTAGCTTTAAAAATGCCAAATAAATTTGTAAAAATATGCAAAAATTACCTTAATTATATTTTGGTGTAAATGTGAGAATAAAATGAGTTATTCACCAAAAAATGACAATTTTGGGAATAATTATTAGATTTTATTGTATTAAAATAGATAATAAATTGGTTTAAAAATCGTTAAAAATGCCAAAACTCTTGGGTGTGCTTATATATGCACATATATGCTATTTTGGAAGTATTTTGGATATAAAATTACCTAGGGAAAAATTGGGTATCAATAGTTGTTTGTGAATTGTGATTGTTCGGTGGGATCGGGTTGCGCGCCGCAACACGAAGTAATAAGGTATGGGTTGTGGTGCTAAGGGTGGCCGAGGTAATAAGGGTGGAAAGTGATCGAAATCACTATTGAAATGAAAATATGAGAAAGTTGTGAAATCATTGATGTGAAAATGTTGAAGGGGAAATGGAGAGATTGTAACTTGTTTGGCTTGATTGTTTCCTTTCATGTGTATTTGATTGTTGATTCCGTTCCTACTTGTTACTTGTGTATGGTTTGAGTTTACATAGGGAAAAGTTTGTTCATACATACAAGTACAATTCAAATGTATTGACGTCCCTTTTGTCGGGGACGTTACATTCATGTTATGATTGTAGGTGGATCCATAGCAGGTACTCTAGTCCACCGATCGTAGCTCCCCTTCACTTTTCGTCAGCTGTATTAGTGAGTCCCTTTCCTCTGGAGGCCTTGCGTGGCTCATGCCGCTTTTTATTTCAGAGTCTTGTTTTGGTTTTTGGTGTAAGGTATAGCCGGAGCCTTGTTAACGGCAAGTATCATATCATCCTTCTGTATCCTTAGAGGCCCCATAGATAGTAAATGTGGGTTGCGAACTTATGTAAATATGTATTTTGTATGTTGGGCAATGTAAGTTGTAAACCTTATTAAGTTACTATGTATGTTTTGTAAAAAGGATGTTTTAATTATAAATGACTATTTCCTTTGATTAATGGATAATGAAAATACGGGGTACGCCTGGGATAGGAAAGGCACCCAGGTCCTCTTGACTGGGGCTACCCAGTTGGGGGCCGGTCATGTCCGTCGGTTTGGGGCGTGACAAACTTGGTATCATAGACTAAGGTTATAAAGCATCCTAGGATGTCTCAAAGCCATATCTAGTAGTGTCCTTCTTATCGGTGTGTTGTCGACCACATCTATAAGTTGGAGGCTATTCGGACATTTAGGAATTTCACCCTTCTTTGATACTCCAATCGTGCGATAGAGCTCAAGTTAGGGAGCTGATTTCCTCTCTAAGTCTCGCTCTCAAGATTGGTAACCTTGATACCATAATCCGCGAATTTGAAGCATGTAAGGAGGGATTTATCCCACCATTGAGTCTGAATGGATTGCCCAAGGACTTGTTAGGAGAATGTATTGAGCTGTGGATGGATTGGTAAAACATATCGCTAAGAGGGGAGTGTCCTTGTCCCTATTGATATCTCTGCACCACCAGATCATGTAGTATATCAGTATGTTACCTACGTAGATTAGGGATGTGGAGTCGAGGAGTATCAATTAAGCTATTGCCCTACCAACCTAAATTCATTAAGTGAGTCAAATCAGAATTTCTACTCATTGTATATGTACATCCATATTGAAGAATTATCATAAACGTGGTTTTAACAAGATGTTGAATAACAAAACATGACGTGTATCGACTCTTTGAACGTGACGCACTATTCGTGGATCTACTCTATTGTGAATTCTGTTATTTACATTTTTGTGGAATTAAGTTCTATAATTATGCCCTTAAATAGAGTTACAACTCTAGGATTGATACTTCCCACTTGCTTTTCCTAAATTCTCACCAAAGGACTATATTCGATGAATTTCTTACATAATCTTTTTATTTAATTGGACAAAATCTACTCGCTTATACCTATACATGCACTGTCATAAAATTTACCTATGTGGTGCCAAGTTCCATGCAATGCATCCTAGCGTTGCGATCATTCTCGAGTCACTCTTTTACTCAGTTATGTATATGGCTTATATGGTTTGAACAGTCAATCTACTCTCTTGCGGATATCATCATGAAAGCTTCTCACTGCCTAGTAACATAAGAACATACCTTAATACCTATCACATGAGTGCATGTCAATCGAAATGGTCACCATGTGCATAAAGTCTCTCTGAAAATTGTGATCCTCACATCCCCATCAAAGGAAAATATTGGGTTGCCATAACTTTCGTGTCCACATCCCACAGTAAGTAGCTCACTTTATCCTAGTATTTTGGTTGCTCGCGGCATGGTCGTATATTGCAGTTTGGAGTTAATATAGCAGAAGCATTTCCAGCTCATAACAAATGTTTACTTTCTCTTTACACATCCATAACATGTGTTCATTGTGTTCTTTAGTTAGTGAATCCATTGTGCCAGTTTCCCCACACTTGTTTGATAACCATGAGAGAACATATCCTTCTATGAGCCATTGTAACACTTCCTTTCTCGTAAGGACCCCTACTAGGCTCTCTGTCAAGACCAAGCACACCTTCGGGGGTTATTATAGCACATCATCTGTTTCTCTTGTTTTTCTGTATTTCCTTAGCATCTCGGTAGTTCTCAAGTCAAAATCCATGAAGAACTCATTATGAACATCTGTAAACCCTCCATGATTATTCTATAGTATCTCGTTGGGTTCCCATACCACTTCAAATCCATCAAGGGTTGATAGCATATCGCAATTGCTGAAATTAAATGATCTCTTTCCGATAATAGATTATCTACACTTGTGCCAGTCCAACGATTTGCTTATCAGTCTAACTCTTACCTTTAGGTTTTGGGTTGACCAAGGATAAATACACCTAGTAACACATTCATATATCAAAGCCTTTCTCCCAGTCAAGTCTTATAGCATCTCCCAATGCGGTTTGCAATAGCTGGTTGTGTAGAAGTGTGTTGTAGTGCTTCATTATGAAGTAAAGTTGCTAAACATAATTGGATTATTTTGAATTCTAGAGCTATATATCACGTGACTTCATACAGATATCTTCTTTTTAAAAAAGGGTAACTTCTCGTAATCGCTTTATATTATCACCCTTCCTAGTGGATACAATGTAAAGGTTACTTCCATAAGGCTCTTTCACTTTCTTTTCATTCGTCCTGCATGGTGTGTTGTTTACCCGTAATCTTCAATGCGATATTATCTCAATGTCTTAACTAGTCATCCAACTATACGATTCAATTAAATTCACCTCATTTTTATACTCTACAGGTACTCTTTTCTAAAAGGATAATGAAAGTGGGTAAATCCCCCTTTGCTATGGACTTCTAATATCTTTAACTTAGTTTAAGCTTGTTGGTTCCAAATAGTGTTCATTAGTTTTGCTACACTACTATCTATTTCATCTGATAACTCTTATTGTAAAATTCATTTACGTTTTATGCCATCAAAGAGGAAGTCTTGTAGCATTAAGGAAGGGGACATATTCCTTTTCTCAGAATAAATGAATATTGCTGGTATTCGTTGTAGATGTTCTTCTAACAACCATTTACTTTCCCTACTTATCCATGTGACTAGATAACCCAGGTTACTTCTCCTCGATAAATGCGTTAAGACGTCTCATTATTTCAAACTTATCCATGTGGGCACTTTGAGGTCTTGTTTTATACCAACTCGTAATGGTTTTAAAATACTTTTTCGCCATTGTTATCGATCTTCTAGGTCTACGTGGGATTGTCTCGTGGGTTCCAAAAGTAATTATTTCCCCTAAGTTCAAGCTTATATTGCCATGGTTTCAAAGCAAAGTGCGTCCCCTATTTCCAAAGTCTTAAATGGGTCGGACTGGATGGGTTACGTGGCTTTCTTCTCACTCAACTTCTAGAATAATTGACTATATCATTTTCATGTCAGAGGAGTTTTGCTACCCTTGGTATTCCACCTCCTTTGGTAGATAAGAGTGTCATTTGTCTTTCTCCCCGGAGCATCATGTTAACCATTAGAATACCTCTGACCAATACATGATTTCATCCCAACATTTAGATGTCTGAGCTATGTGGCTTTGCTCATGAAAGGGGTGAGATTAGATGCCTTCAGATTTTTGCACATATCATGAGCATATCGATTTGGAAGACAAGTTGTCATACCTTTAGTTCTCTCATATAGGGTCAATTGTCAGGGAGGGTTAAGCTGTTTGAGTTATGATAATCTCATAAGTGTTTTAACTTCATTTTCATCCTCATGGGCTTACGTCATAGATTCCTTATGTCGGCTAATGTCAGGAGTGTAATTCCACTTCATGTATTTTGAATCCCATATTGCATTCAAGGTACTAGAGCATGAATTGATTTTCCCTTCACCCTAGGAAACGACTGGGTCATGTACTTGAATATTCCTCCTTAATGATTCCTATTGCCAATGTACTACTTACCCCTATGCCTCATTTATGTAATAATTGACGTCGTCACAGTGATTAACCATGTCAGCATTGTTAGTTGTAACTTTCGTGTCCCTTAGCATATAACCTCAGAAAGTACTCTACTCACCGCATTAATGGATTCCTGAATAAGTCCAGCCTGATCTTGAACTTTGTTGTTCCTCATTGTATTAGATCCATTGGGTATTGTAAGTTCAGACGAGTCAAAGATGAAGCTTCACAATGTGATCACATGTATATTTGATAGGTAATTTTATGGTCAGTGTATGATAGCACAACTTAGAGTAATTGTTGAAGTTCATCAAGGGTTTAGTGTGAGTGTTCGCCTAGAGATTTAGAGTTTGGAGGGTGAGCAGGCTATTCTCAATATTTTCCCCTGAAGATGTTATGTGAGTTGATAATAAATGTTGCATAAGTGTATTCCACATTAGGCCGCACGAGGAGTATGAAGTGTCCCCATAGTTGTTCGCCATATATTTTGTGGATTCACATGTCTATGTCTAAGAAAGTAGGTGGATATCAATTGTGTATCATTCCGATGGAAATTATTGAAGGTGAATTTAGTGGATAGTTAGCTTATGCTAAATATCTACTTGTTATCCTTGTTAAGTAAGTTTAGGGGTCGAAATTGCTCCGATGAATGTGTTCTGGCGAAGTATGTAGATATAAGAGGCCATTGAAGGCCGAGAGTGTTGTGGAAGTAAAATATTTCCTCTTGATTGCATAGCAGTTGGTTTTGATTTTAAAGGTACCTTCTAGGTGATATGATTTAAAAATGTGCAGTCCATGCACAGATATCATCGTGACAAAGTAGTGTTTGTAATGCTGCGGTTCTTGTCATTGATATATAAATATTGCGGTGATTTATCGAGTTGAGGAAGCCACATGGGAAGCGGAAGATGAAATGAAAGAAACATATCGCCATCTGTTTGAACAAGTCTAGTAGTGATCGTGCGAACTTTTATCTCTAAGCAAACTGATGTTGTGTTCCATTTGGTGAAAAGACACCCCATACCTCCCCTAAATGCATTGCTTTTACTCCTCAAGTTGTGCAATAATTGTATATGTTGTGATTATTTGAGTCATGTGCAAACCTTTTTGGTAAATGAAAGTTTTGTAAGAACTCTTGTGATAAGTGAATGATTAATGGTAGTATAGATTGGTAATGATTAATTGAAATGTGTATAGTGTATTGGTTGAATTTTAGTGGACTCATCGAAGTGACTAAACTATGTGAAAAAATGTGTCAAGTGATTGAATATGTACAAGTGTTGAGGAAATGAATTGTATACCAGTTGTAGGGATAATAGGAGTTGTGTAATGGTGCTTGAAAATATGTTTCGGGGGCTCTCTAACAGGGAGATATGTCCAAATTACAAAGGAAACTCTGGCGAAATTTTCTAAACATAGGGGAGTTAGTGAAAATTTTGGGAGCTTTCATATCATGTTTTTTTTTCTTTTCAAAATCAACTGATTTTCAAAATCCTCATTTGAGGACAAATGATCCTAAGGGGGGGAGAATGTACGGCCCCAGAAAATTTCGCTAAGTAACCTAGGATTTCGTGGTGCCATGTAGGCTTATTATAATATTTTACGTGCTATTAACATGGTGTACATCAATTGGATTTGGTAAATATGTGTATAAGTCTTATGGTAAGTAATTTGGGGTCCAAGGAAAGGCTTAAGTCTAAGAAAATTTAGAAAAGTTCATAATAGGCTAAAATTCCAAATGAGCTTGCACTAGTCCACACTTTAAAAGAGCATATCTAAATATGTATATAGTTTTATATGATGAATAACCTATCAAATGAAATATCTTCGAGTCTAGTTTCTAACTCTTCAAACCGTTCATCATTTGGACATTCCTACGCAAAGTTATGATCAAATTACCAAAGGCTGGAAAATGCGATCCTATGTCAAATCTGCGACCGCAAAACCTGTCGCATTTCTGACTTTGTGGTCGCATTTCTGTCGCAAACTGGGCCAGTATAGCCTAGTTTTTGGGTGTCAATTTTGCGGTGCATTATGCGGCCAGAATTCTTGTTTTGCGCTGCGTTCTGCTATAGTAGACCTGGCATCGGAGGGTTAATTTTATAATTTTTATAACCCGACCCCATTTCAATATATAGTCTTTGGGGTTCCTTTTGGGGTCATTTTCTTACTGATTTTAGAGAGAGATAAGAGAATATAGAGAGAGAAAGGAGAGATCTAGCTTCATCATCACCCAAACCTTGCATCAACCTTCGAGAATCGAAGAGCCCATTCATAAGTTCTTCATCCAAGAGGTAAGAATCTATACATTAGGCTTTAATTTTGAGTTTGGGGTATGAGATGGGGTATTGAGGTATGATTCTTGGGTTTAATACTATTATGTATACATGCATGTACAAATTAGGTTTGTGGAAAGATTGTTTAACATAATTAAGTAAAGATTTGGTTGAGGAATGAAGGAAAATTTTGGAAAAGAGATTTGAAATTAAGATGCTCAACTAGTATTTGATAAAATGCTCAAATGAGCTGAAACCATGAATACCTTTCTAATTTGTGTTCAATTTTGTTATGTCTCATAGTAGATTGAAATTGCTAGAATTTCCGGAATGTTGTAGTAACTTAAGGAAAGCCTAATCGAGGTATGTATGGCTAACTTTGACCTTTGTAA
The DNA here is from genome assembly GCA_026770625.1 of Nicotiana glauca. Classification (NCBI taxonomy): domain Eukaryota; kingdom Viridiplantae; phylum Streptophyta; class Magnoliopsida; order Solanales; family Solanaceae; genus Nicotiana; species Nicotiana glauca. The sequence goes on from MU745811.1 coordinate 76,586, forward strand.
AGTCACTTTGTTTAGTGTACGAATATTTGGTATGTGATATCTACGTGGATTATTTGTGAAATTATTGTGATTGGTATGATTTGAGTGTTCGTGGTTAAGTCTCCCAATATAATGGTGTACATAATTGGCAATAAACGAAATGTGTGATTTTGAATTTTTATGTGGTAAGAGCTGAGAAACAAATGATGGAAGGAAATTGTAAATGATGCAATTGGAACAACTGTGGTAATAACATATATGGCTTGTTGTGGGCAATTATCGTGGTAACATAAAATGAATATGAGATGTTGAATATGATGGAAATAGTATTGATGGTTATCGAAATTCTTTGAGAATTGTTGTTGTTGTTCTTTGTGAATTATTGTTGTTGTTGTTGTTGTTGTTGTTGTTGTTGTTGTTGTGTTGTTTGTGAGTTGTGATTGTTCGATGGGATCGGGTTGCGCGCTGCAACACGAAGTAATAAGGTGTGGGTTGTGGTGATAAAGGTGGCCGAGGTAATAAGGGTGGAAAGTGATCAAAGTCACTATTGAAATGAAAATATGAGAAAGTTGTGAAATCATTGATGTGAAAATGTTGAAGGGGAAATGGAGAGATTGTAACTTGTTTGGCTTGATTGTTTCCTTTAACGTGTATTTGATTTTTTATTCCATTACTACTTGTTACTTGTGTATGATTTGAGTTTACTTAGGGCAAATTTTGTTCATACATACTAGTACAATTCAAATGTACTGACGTCCCTTTTGTCAGGGGCGCTACATTCGTATTATGATTGTAGGTGGATCCACAGTAAGTACTCCAGTTCACCGACCGTAGCTCCCCTTCACTTTCCGTCAGCTGTATTGGTGATCCCCTTTCCTATCGAGACCTTGCGTGGCTCATGCCGCTTTTTATTTTGGAGTCTTGTTTTTGTTTTTGGTGTAAGGTATAGCCGGAGCCTTGTTACTGGCAAGTATTGTATCATCTTTCTGTATCCTTAGAGGATCCGTAGATAGTAAATGTGGGTTACGAACTTATGCATATATGTATTTTGTATGTTGGACAATGTAAGTTGTAAACCTCATTAAGTGACTATGTATGTTTTGTAAAAAGGGTGTTTTAATTATGAATGACTATTTCCTTTGATTAATGGACAATAAAAATACGGGGTACGCGTGGGATAGGAAAGGCACCCAGGTCCGCTTGACTGGGGCTACCCAGTTGGGCGCCGGTCATGTCCCTCAATTTTCGGCGTGAGAAACCAGTTCTCCATGTATAGGCAAACTTTTAGGGCGTTTTCCAAACTGCTACTCTGAAACTATTTTTATTGCTTAATATTTTTTTTATCCTAATAGGTTTAAGGAAACAATATGCAACTACTAGGATCCCTGCTCCTGAGTTTAAATGAAAATGCTTGTTTTCTACATGTTCACCTAGACATCATGCCTTAATATACTGTCTAATAAAGGCCCTTAATTGTGCTTGAGTTGTGCTGTTTCTGTACTCTGTTTGAGGAGGAAACTTTGAGCCTTTAATTGCTCCCTCTTACATGCTGAAAGTCCTAAGTGTTTTGCTTGTCGCCTTGGAATTTTTACTTTTTAAAACCTTAGGGGTCCATCTTGAACCACCTACAGGTAGAGATCCTAAATCCCTCCAGGACCATTAAGAAAGAATGGGTAGCAGCACGCATTAGAGATCGCTGACCAAACACTCACTTTGCCTGACCGCTAAGGGGGTGGGAATGGTAGATATAGGATATGATGACTACGCGCTAATGTCACGTGTAGCCTCTCATCGAGAAGTGTTTACCGGACATTGTGTGGGGTGATCCTATAAGCTAACCAACCTAGGACCTCTCCTTTACCCAAAATTCCTTTTCTATTTAAAACCTTTGCTTACAACTTTTGTTCAAAAATCTTTACTTGAATTACCCAACGTGCTTCACTTGCAATCTATTTGATTCAATTGTTTATGGACTAATTTGTGAATATAAGTTCGGTCGGGACCCACAGTTGTGGACCAAGAGGGGTTCCTAACACCTTCCCCTCGAGGTTACTTCGATCCCTTACCTTAATCTCTGGTAATGCAAACAAATTCAAGAGTTAATCACTCTAGGTGTCCTAACGCACCATAATTCGTTAGGTGGCGACTCTTCAAATATCTAATTCCCAAAAGGAAATGTGGCATTACCCCTATGGAATGTCGAAACCCAGACCTCCCTTTGCGAGGAGGGAAAAAAAGGGGCGCGACATCATGGCAACTCTGCTGGGGATATTTTTAGGGTCTTACCATAACAAACTTATCTTTCACAAATTAGCCAAAACATGCTTTGTCCCATACCCCCCTCCCTTTATTTGAATTTAACTGTCTATTTTAAGAATTTATGTTTCTTTTATCCACGAAATTGGCTCATCTCTTTTTTTCTCTTCCTGTAACTGTCTTTCCATTATTTAAATACTGTATTTATCATTCTTCCTACGTGCAAATACTTCACTACATGTTATTAATTGCTGCATAAATCATGCTCCACATCATATTCCACTCGTGCGTCTCAAATCCTATAGCAACACTTTAATGAGTGGTTGCGCTCTTCCTATTTACTACCCTTAAATTCGGAAAGACTTATTTGTGGTAAAACTAGTCGATCAGTGGTGCAATCGACGATTCTGTGCCTTCCCCCTCGAGTTTTCCACTTGAGGATACCAGTGTAAAACCATATAGAAACCTTACTTTGGTTAAAATTGTACATATATCATGGTCAAACCTAGTCGGATCGATTATTTTGTCCACATAATGATCCTTTAAGATAAGTCTTATCCAAAGTCCATGGGGTTTTCCATAATCCCAATGGACACAACCATGTTCTGTGCGTTAATTTGGAGAACGAAATGACGATATGTTGATCATAAATGTATAAATAGTCGAGTCTGGTGGAGGTAAGGTCTAACCCTTTTTGTTTTGCAATTAATGAGGCACGAGGTCCCCATATTCGGTATGGTTAGCAATATCCCACCATTGTTGATAGATTGGTGGGAATCGTTCCTCAAGTAACAAGAAACATGTGAAAAAGTACCTGGGTAACCTGCCTTCCATGCTAGATATTGAGCCAAACTACAAATTGATCGAAGCTGCCACCTTGTTCTGGGATAATGAAAGAGCCGTGTTTCACTTCGGTGACATAGAAATGACACCGCTTCTAGAGGTAATAGGAGGACTTGCAGGGCTAACTTAGGACAGTCCCGGTCTGGTGGTACCAGAAAACTGTACGGGCAGGGGATTTTTGAAGATGATAGGGTTGAAGAAGAATGTAGACCTAGTGTGTTTGAAGGATTACTACATAACTTTTGAATACATGTACGAGAGGTATGGCCATAGTAGGTCTTTCTGCACTTACCATAATGAGATCTCCCTCACTTCACTGGGTCACATTCACCGCAGAGTGTTTGTATTCATCGTATGCTTTCTAGGCCTGATAGTATTCCCAATGAAAAAGGGAAGAATCCACACTAGGTTGGCCATGGTCGCTAAGACTCTGATGGAAGGGATTAATGGGCATACATATACCATAGTGCCCATGATTATAACCGACCTCTACAAGGCTCTGGATCGCTGACAAATAGGGGTCAAGCATTTCAAAGGTTGTAATTTGTTGCTGCAGTTGTAGTTGCTAGAGCATTTCCAAAAGGGTCGCTATCGTCAGGAATTTCCGCGAAGGTATTGGAATGACCATATTGCCTTCCATCACCCTAAGCAGATGATTTAAATTCTAGACGAATTTGCTCAGTCGAAAAGCCAAAGAATGGGTAGAGTTCTTTGACAATCTGACCGAGGAACATGTGTAGTGGATATTTGAATGGTTCCCCACGGACGAGTTAATTATCAAATACAGGGATGTTCCGCACTTGGTGTTGATCGGGTTCAGAGGCATAGACCCATATGTCCCTATGTGATTTATGAGGCAAGCAGGTAGAAAATAGGTTGGACTAAGGGTTGTGAAGATGAGTCATTTCTGGGCAAACTTTCAAGACGACGATGTCCCTTACAAGTGCCAAGCTTAGCACATGTGGCACTGCAAAATTATTGTGGAGAAGAATACCATTGAGGCAGACAGGTATCATGTAGGGTGCGAGCCTCTATACTTGGTATGGTTAGAGGACAATCTGAAAGGTATGGTGACACCAGGGACCGGTTGAGGGAACAAAATCATAGATGAGGAAGCTAAAACTCAAGTAAAGTACAATAGGCTGCGCAAAAGGGTCCACGACTCTGAGAATGAGCACCGAGAAATACATCAGAGTAATGTGAGGTTAATTGAGGAATGGAAGGAGATGTCAGTCACTTCCAATAGGAAATTGGAATACGTGGAGCGAGGAATAGTGGAGCTGGAGGGAAAATCATAAAAAAGGTTGAAAATTGCCAGAATGCTGAAAGAGCTGAAGGAGGACATTTGGCCAGAGCCTACGTTCTGCTGGGGCTGCGCGAGCTAGAGGATCTATATGATGGAGTCCGGAGGATCAAATTTGGGAAAGGTCCTTCTGGAACCAAATATACTAGATTTACTTGCTTTCCCTAAAATGTAATAAGGCAAAGTGCTAGTAGTGACTTAGTTTATTATTGTCATTTTGGGATTCTTCTATTTTATGTTATGAAATGAAATATTTATTGGCATTAAAAAGTTCTCCAAATTTATTTGTCGCTTGGCCTACCTCGAGCACAACGAAGTTCCCAAAATAGGATACGGATTTATATTTCCGCAATATGTGTTTAAATACTGCAAATATTTCAGGATCCTCACTGACTTGTTAGCTTTTGTTTTCTTTACTTTTGATTATTCCCATCCTCTTAGGTTGGTTCACTTATACTGGCCTCATCAGTGTATCACACAATATCTAGAGGCCCTGCACCCCCTCCTCCTCCAAGCAACATAAAAAAATAGAGGAAAAGAAAAGATGGATGACTTAAGCGGAATCCAAAAGGAAAATGTTGAGAACGACAACCCTCAATGTCCCTGATTTCCACCAACAAAACGTAAAGAACCCAACACCTCCCCAAAACACACCAAACCAACAGCCACAAAATCCTACCGCATCGAATCAATACGCAACTCTACCCCAAAATATCAATCAATTACCGATACTAACTCCATTGCAACAACATCATCAACCAATTCAGTACCCACCGACCACCATTTACCACACTTCCTAGAATACACCACCACTCATTCCCAATCCATAAAACTCCACCAATGACCATCACTATGCCCAAGTTCCTGGCACCTATCAAAGCAACCCTATATACGTGGAACTTATTCCCTATTCTACCCAACCAATCTCCTGTGCACCGGAGCCCTCCGAGAAGGACCTGCTCATTAAGAACATGGCTGAAGAACTTAAGAAGCTAACAAGTCGAGTTCAAGGTGTTGAAGGCGACAGGGGAATATAAATATTAAAATATGAAGATCTGTGCATACAGCCAGATATGGAGTTGCCATAGCGGTACAAACCTCCCAAGTTTGAGATGCTCGATGGTACAGGTGATCCCAGGGTTCATCTAAGGACCTACTGTGACAAGCTTGTTGGGGTCGGGAAAGATGAAAAGATCCGGATGAAGCTCTTTATGAGGAGCCTTACTAGGGATGCTTTGTCTTGGTACATCAGCCAGAATCCCAATAAATCGGCTAACTTGGTAAGCATGGCATCAGAATTCATGGATCGGTTCAGTTTTAACATAGAGAATGCACCGGATATCTTTTACATTCACAATCTCAAGAAGAAACTAACTGAAACTTTCCGCGAGTATGCTACATGTTGGAGGTCGGAAGCAGCCAATGTCAGGCCCTCTCTAGACAAAGAACAGATGAATAAATTTTTCGTTAGGGCACATGATCCCCAATATTATGAGAGGTTGATGGTCATGGAAAATCACAAATTCTTTGATATCATTAAGCTCGGGGAAAAGATTGAGGAAGGAATCAAGAACGGGATGGTAACAAACTTTGAAGCACTGCAAGCCATAAATAAGGCACTCCAATCAGGTGGCATATCGAAGAAGAGAGATGTCGGGGTAGTAATGGTGGCCCAGGGCCCAAAATCTCGACTTACATATCAAACACCTCCACCCACATATCAAACACCCCCGCCCACGTACCAAGAATCACCGCCTACATATCAAATACCTCCGCCCACATACCAAGCATCACCATATCAGCCTTCATCTCCCAAGTATTCCCAACCAGCCTCTGTCCATCACACCTACAACTCCCAACCATCCCACTTCCAAACACCACCAGCTCGCCAAAATTACCCAAGACCAAGACCCAACTTCGACCTCAAGCCACCTAGACAATACATCGCTATTGCTGAGCCCATCGATCAACTGTATGAAAAGTTGAAGGTTTCAGGCTACATCACTCTTGTTCCTGATATGGCACTAGAAAATCCATCCCAATGGATCAACCCGAACAAAACTTGTATGTACCATTCCGGCATGAAAGGGCACACCACTGCTGAGTGCTGAACAATGAAGGATAAGATTTAGACACTCATTGACAACAAGGTCATACAAGCAAAAGAAAGCCTCACAATTTATACTGGGGCAAAGGGAGCTGCTCTAAAAAACTGGACTGCCACACCATCCTGAGCTCGCAGAGTCCCTAGTGTTATTATTACTTTTCCTGATGAACCAGTGACTGTGACATATAATGAGGCAATGCAAAATGAGAATAGTAACTCGGAGGAAGAAGATGAGATACCTGAGGAGATTGTCAGAGAGGTTGAAAATTTTGAGAATAAGCCCAAGTCCAATCTGGACGAGACCGAAGCAGTAAATTTGGGAGATGCCGAGACCATAAAAAAACTTGCGTTAGAGAAAGAGGAATACATCCATTTTCTAAAGGAGTACGAGGACATCTTCGCATGGTCGTATGATGACATAACTGATTTGAGCACACTCATAGTGGCTCACAAGTTGCCTACTAATCCCATTTGTCCGCCAGTAAAGCAGAAACTCAAAAAGTTCAAGCCAGACATGAGCTTGAAAATCAAAGAGGAAGTAACTAAGCAGATCAAAGACAAGGTTCTCAGGGTGGTTGAGTACCCAACTTGGTTAGCCAACATTGTGCCAGTTGTCGCGCCCCATTTTTCTCGCAAAATTGAGTTTATGACATTTGAGAAGACAACTCGTTCCCTTTTGGGAATTGGGTTTTGAATTGAAGAGTCTCCACCTAATGATTCAAGTGCATTAGGACACTAAGAAAGGTTTGATTTGGATAACCAGAGATTGACTAAGGGCTTGAAATTATCCAAAAGGGAAGGTGTTAGGCATCCCTCAGGATCCACTAGTGTGCTTCCCGACCAAACTATTGTTGTGACTTAAGTGCAAATAACACATAGGCAAGTAAGAGTTTCAAATAAAAGGGGATTTTCATGTAATGTTCCCAAATAAATAAAGTCGGAAATAACTAATAATATGGATCACCCCACACAACATCCGGTAATCACTCCTCAGTTAGGGGCTACACGTGATGTTATCGCATGGTCATCATATCCATATCTACCCTTTCCCACCCGGTTAAGGCATTAAAGCGTGGAATGGTCTCGTTTGCTTATTGCATGTTATTACCCACCCAAATCCTATCAGCCCCGGAGGTACTTGTGACTACTAATCTTAAAGGGAGGAGATATTGGGCTTATTTGCGGTTTCAAAAGGTAAAATACTAAGGCGACATGAAAAAATACATATAGCAAGTTTGGGGAAAGAATATAAACAAATAAAAGGCTCAAATACACCTCTTTTAAACAAAGAAACACATAATTTAGCATGTCTTGCACGTACTGTTTAAGGTATGATTAAACTTAAAAGGTTGAGGCAGACTGATTTATTATATAGTTCAGATAAGAAGCCCGACTCAGGCTTGCCTACTGGTTGTAGCCAATAAAATCTGAGTCAGTTTATAAAATTTGTCCTACGGTTTGCCTAAGTGTTGGATGAGGGTCCTATAGGAATGATGTCTACTGATTTCAGAAATAATGAATTGAACTAAATACATACTAATTTAAGAAAAGTTGTCAGTTATTAAAGAAAGGCGAGTTTTAGCAAAATGTCATAAGTTCTGCAACTGATAGTGCATTATTATTGCTGGTTTTAGACTTATAATCGAGTGAGGCAATTCAGATTTGATTAAAGCTCCTATAGGCATGCTTTCTATGCGTTTGTCGACTTTAGAACACTTTGATAGACATAGAGAAATGCAGAAATCCAACAAACATGATATCTAGGTATTGTATTTTATATGAACATGATATCTAAGTGCAGTTGGTTATTTAAGACCTATAAACATATTTGCCTAATGAAAGTGGATATGCAAGATTCAGAAAGACCTATAGGCGTATTTTCTATATGCATATGCAGAATTCAGATTTCGAATAATTGTAGACATGGCATCTATATGAGAGAATGCAGGATTCCTATAGAAATGGTATCTAGATGAGAGAATGCGGGATTTATATAGACATGGTATCTATATATGAGAATGCAGGATTTATATAGACATGGTATCTATATATGAGAATGCAGGATTCCTATAGACATGGTATCTATATATGAGAATGCAGGATTCCTATAGACATGGTATCTATATATGAGAATGTAGGATTCCTTAAGAAATGGTATCTATATATGAGAGTGCAGGATTCCTAAAGACATGGTATCTATATATGAGAGTGCAGAAAATTCAGAAACTCCTATAGGCATATCTATATATGATAGAATGCAGGATTCCTATAGACATGGTATCTATATATGAGAGTGCAGAAATTCAAAAACTCCTATAGGAAGGTTATCTACCCCTTTGCATACATGGTTATCCCTCCCTTTTCACTAGCCATCCCTGAGAGTGTTATTACAAAGTAATTACAGCCCCAAAAAAGTAAAGTAAAGAAGAATACATTAGAAATTAAAATGTACAACCAAGGAGAGCCTGATTCAGACTTCCTGTCGGAAGTATGAAGTCAACCAACTCCAAGAGATCATATTTCAAAGCCTTTCTCCCATTTTAGGGTGTTTCAAAGTTCTCTAAGAGTCTTATATGAACTCTAGGCAGTGCTTACACCCAAATGGATCACTAGATTAAGACATAGTGCAGTGTGGAAAGGCCAGCCCTCAGCTGTCCAAGTTCAGAGGGAACTCAAGGTCCCAAGGCAAGGCTCACAAGAGGGGGATGGGGTAGAACTTAGGGACTAAGAGAGACCGCAATTGCAGAAGTAGAATTCTTAAAGGGGAAAGGAAAAAGGGAAACAACTTAAATCAGTACACAGGGGAATAGGGAGTTGCAAGAGGCAAAAAGCAGGCTGGTGGGCATACCTAGCAATGGGAGATGCTGGCACTCCCTTAGGCCTGTTAGTATATATTGTTTCGAGGTTAAGACTCCCATGGATCAAAATTAACTCATGGACAACAACTTACATTGCATGCCTCAAGTCATAACTCAAAACACATAGAGGGTAGGGAGCAAGGATTCATAGCAGTTACAAGCAGAAAGGAATCAACATGCTAGTTTAAGTATTTAAATCTGCAAAAGCAGCAAAGTAGACATGGATACAAAAAGATGTAAACAAACACATTGTGGTGATTCTGAAGCTTAAATTAGGACATACCAGTTCAAAGAAACAAATAGAGAAAATGCAGTAGTCTTGTAAATGCCACAGTGCAGACAAGAAGAGAGAATACTAATATGTGTGAGTAAGAGTTCAGAAGGATTGTGAAGTTTGTGTTTGTGAAAAAGGGTCGTGCCTTTTATAGTGTGAAAATCATAAGGAAATAAGGTAAGAAAATAGTTAAGGAACTGATTGTCAATCAATTACACAAGACTTCCATTAATTAAGGGATTCAGATTCAAACGGGTGAAAACCATTTAAGGAAAGAAATTGAATAAGCTCTTTGTGCACCACATGCAATTAAGGGCAAATACATAGAAGGTTTTTTAAGGATATGGTTTTGAAGTACACGGTTTGTATAAATAAGGTAAGAAAATCAATTAATAGCCAGTAAATCAAAAGTCTAGGATTTTATAACTATGGACCCGTGAATGAACCAAGTCGCAAAAGCTGAGAAGGGTTTTAATTTAGGTCAAATCATAGAGAAAATTAGCAAATAATGGAAAAAATCAATCAGAGCATATTCAGATGGGAGTGTGAAATAATCACAAATTTGAAAGTAAGTTGAGAGGGAAGAGCATCATATATAAGGAGAATATGAACGTATTAAGCATGAAAAAGATTGTCGTGTCATTGTAAAATCAGTAGAAAAATCCAGTGTAGAAGAGTTTAGTAAAAATCAGCGTTGTATGAAAACAAGGATGTCCAAACTTAGTTCAGATACTCGAAGTTGGTCTGAAAGAATCAGGGTTTTGAAATAAAACCCTAGTTCAGGAAAATCACAAAGCAAAGATGAGAGGGCAAACAATTGAATCGAAACATGTTTCGAGGTTTCAGAAAAGAGCTAAAACTTCTAACATGCTTCTTTCAGCAACATAACTCATGAGAAACATGATAGAAAAGTAATATACAAACACAGTAGAAGGGTTCAAAGCAAACAGAGTGGAAGAAACTAATTCGAAGCATAATGAGAAAAGAATGATAAGAACAGTAGAAGAAGCATGCTAAGAAGTTTTAGAAGAAACTTTAAACAAAGCTCAGTAGAAGGAATTTAATAAGGAAACTTAGTAATGAAAAATACAGTAGGAGAAACACAAGTACATAGGAGAAAAGAAATATAATAGAAAAGCATAAGAGAACATAATATAGGAAAATACAGCAGGAGAAGCATACAAGAACACAGCAGAAGCAAATACACACGAAAGACAAAGAAATTCAGAAAAATACTTAAACACTTTCAGAAAAACCCTAGATCGGAAAAGAAAGATTTTGAAAGTAGTTTTTGAAAGAATAGTCAGGAAAATTGTTTGAAAACTCAAGGAAAGCATAGATACACAACGGATCTAAAGGAATTGAAGAAACCTCAAAGGGTTAGGGTTTTAGAAGAACCCTAGAAGTGAGAAAAGCTTTGAAAGGTCACCGATCTGAGCCAGAGAGCTCAAAATAAAGCTCAAACAACCGTGGTACGCCAAAGCAAAGCTGGAAATGACCGTGGAACTTCGAATCGATAGAGGTCTGGGAACAACTCTTCAAGTTCGGGCCTTGAATCTTCAGAAATCAGGCGCGTGGGAGTCATAGGAGGCCGATGTAGGACTCTCACAGCCTTGGAAGCCATAGATTCATGTGGCTTTCAGGGCGGAGTGGTAGAATGCGGTTAGGGTTTGAGAAGATTCAAGAGAGTTTGAGAGAGTGGAGGGTTCAAAGGTGGCTGGCAGGTGAAAAATGAGAAGGTTAGGGTGGTCGTTTGGGTTAAAAAAGGTAAGAGTGAATAGGGGCCGTTGATATCAACGGCCAGGATGAGAGGGGGTCTGAGTCAGGTAGGATTTCATTGGGTCAGGGGTGGGTTAAATTAAAATTGGGTTTAATTGGTGGCTGATTTAAGGCTATAATCGAAATAGTTAGGGCTAGTATTTAAATAGCCACTTTTTTCCTTATTTATTTTACAAAAAATAGTATAATAATTTCTAGAAACAAATTAAATGTACTAAATTAATTCATAATATATAAATGTTAAATTAAAAATACCATAATCAATTTTGCAATTATAAACGCAATTAAATCTTAAAATAGGCTAATATTGCAATTATATGCAATTTAGCTTTAAAAATACCAAAATAAATTTGTAAAAATGTGCAAAAAATTACCTTAGCTATATTTTTGGTATAAACAAAAGAATCCAATAAATGAATTACCAAAATGCCAATTTTGGAACACTTATTGGTTTTTTCTTGATAAAATAGTGCAATAAAATTAATTTTAAAATCTTTAAAAAATTGAGAAAAACAATAGGACCTTGGGATATGCTTATATATGCATATATATGCTGTTTTAAAAGGTATTTTACATATGAAAATATATAGGAAAAATATTGGGTATCAACACCAGTACCGAAGAAGGATCTGAAAGTCAGAGTATGTGTTGACGATCGAGATTTAAACAGAGCAAGTTCCAATGACGACTTTCCACTACCAAAATACACATTCTGATCGATAATTGCACCAAGCATGAACTCCAGTCTTTTGTAGATTGCTTCGCGGGTTATCACCAGATTTGGATGGATGAAGAAGATGCAGAAAAGAAAACTTTCATCACATTGTGGGGTGTATACTGTTACAAGATGATGCCATTCGATCTAAAGAACACTGGGGCCATGAGATCCATGACAACCATCTTCCATGATATGATACATAAATAAATAGAGGTGTATGTGGATGATGTCATTATCAAATCCAAGAGGGCTGCAGATTACACAGCAGACTTGAGGAAGTTCTTTGACAGGCTAAGAAGGTACAATTTGAAGTTGAACCCCACAAAATGCACATTCGGGGTTCCCACAGGGAAGTTACTGGGTTTTATCGTCAGTCGTCGGGGGATCGAGCTGGATCCGTCTAAGTCAAGGCTATTCAGGAGTTACCGCCACCTAAGAGCAAAAATGATATGATGAGCTTCCTAGGAGGACTCAACTACATCAATCGATTTGTAGCACAGTCCACGGTCATATATGAACCCATCTTTAAGATGCTGAGGAAAGATGCTGAAACAAGCTGGACGGAGGATTGTCAGATGGCTTTTGACAAGATCAAGGAGTACCTGTCCACACCACCAGTTATGGTCCTGCCAGAACCAGGATGACCTTTGATACTCTATCTGTCTATATTGGATGGAGCTTTCAGATGAGTTGTAGGACAACATGATGAGACAGGAAGAAATGAGCAAGCCACATATTACCTGAGTAAGAAATTCACGCCTTATGAAGCATATTATTTTCTACTTGAACACGCTTACTGTGCTTTGACCTGGACAGCTCAGAAATTGAGGCATTACTTCTGTGCCTACACCACCTTCCTCATATCCAGGATAGGAAGTAGGCTATATTTCAGAAACCCATTCCGACTCGGAAGTTGGCTAAATGGCAAATACTATTGAGTGAATTTGATATCGTCTACATAACTCAAAAGGTGGTCAAGGGGCAAGCATTGGTAGATCAGCTTGCTGAAATCCGGTACGGGGAGAATACAAAACTTTGAAAACGTATTTTACCGATGAAGAAGTATCATTGTAGGGGAATACATTACTAAACCATATGACGGTTGAAGGATGTTCTTTGACGTAGCCGCAAATTTTAAAAGGAGTAGGCATTAGAGCAGTTTTGGTATCAGAAACGGGTCAGCATCATCCGGTATCTGCTAAGCTCAGATTTCCCTCCACCAACAATATGGCAGAATATGAAGCCTGCATACTAGGGCTCAACATGGCAGTCGACACGAACGTTCAAGAGTTATTGGTGATCGGCGATTCAGATTTACTTGTGCACCAGGTACAGGGGAGAGTGGGCCACCAAGAATTCCAAGATATTGCCATATCTGCACCACATACAGGAATTGAGGAAGAGATTTACAAGGATAGATTTCCGACATGTGCCCAGAATTCAGAATGAGTTTGCCGATGCATTAGCCACTTTGTCATCCATGATACAACACCCGGATAAGAACTACATTGATCCCATTCTGGTAAGAATCCATAATCAGTTGGCTTACTGTGCTCATGTCAAGGAAGAAGCAAATGGAAAACCTTGGTTCTGTGACATCAAAGAATACTTATCAAAAAGAGAATACCCGGAGCATGCAAATCACACTCAGAAATGCACGCTTCGGAGATTATCAAATCACTTCTTCCACAGCGGTGGGAACTTGTATAGAAGAACTCCTGATTTGGGTTTACTAATATGTGTCGACGCAAAAGAAGATTCTAAGCTACTTGAGGATGTGCATGCTGGGACCTACGGTCCGCACATAAATGGTTTTGTCTTGGCTAAAAAGATACTCAGGGCAGGTTACTTCTGGATGACCATGGAGACGGATTGCATCTAGTATGTTCGCAAATGCTTTCATTGTCAAGTGCATGCCGATATGATAAAAGTGCCACCAAATGAGCTAAGTGCAAGAAGCTCAACTTGGCCATTCGCTGATTGGGGAACGGACGTTGTTGGTCCAATTGAGTCCACCGCTTCAAACAAACAGGTTTATTCTGGTAGCTATTGATTACTTCACAAAATGGGTAGAGGCTGCATCTTACAAATCAATGACCAAGAAAGTCATCGCAGATTTTGTCAAAGATCGTATTGTGTGCTGATTCGGAGTTCCTGAGTCCATTATTACGGACAATGCCGCCAATCTCAATAGTGATCTAATGAAATCTATGTGTGAAAGCTTCAAAATCAAGCACAAGAATTCCATATACTACAGACCTCAAATGAATGGATCCGTAGAAGCTGCCAACAAAAACATCAAGAAGATACTAAGGAAAATGGTAGAAAACCACAAACAATGTCATGGGAAGCTACCTTTTGCTTTATTGGGATATCGCACTACAATTCATACATCAACCGAGGCAACCCCCTACATGTTGGTTTATGGTACCGAGGCTGTCATCCCAGCCGAAGTGCAAATTCCTTCTCTAAGAATTATACAAGAAGATGAACTTAGTAATGCAGAATGGATAAGGAGACGCTATGAACAACTGGCCCTTATCGATGGAAAGAGGATGAACGTAGTATGTCACAGCCAACTTTATCAGAACAGAATGTCTAAATCTTTCAACAAAAGGGTCAAACCAAGACAGTTCGCACCAGGACAGCTGTTATTGAAGAAAATCTTCCCACATCAAGATGAAGCAAAAGGGAAATTCTCTCTCAACTGGAAAGGTCCATACATGGATCACAGGGTATTGACAGGAGGAGCACTCATACTTACAGAAATGGACGGAGAAGTCTAGCCAAAACTGATCAATTCAGATGTAGTCAAGAGATACTATGCTTAGATACTTTGAATTTTCTCATTTGATGTAATTGAACTACGCTTGAACTGATTCCCGTTTAAGAGGGGATACGTAGGAAGTCTTATGGATTTGGTCATATTACAATAAAATTTTCATACCCCCAAGATCAGAACCAGGGCAAAATTTTGAGGAGGGTCCTTAGAATTTCGGAGCAAGTCCAGCCAATGCTGTCACATGCCAGGAAGTCAGTAATCAGTCGAGAACTGGGGTAGTATTTTAAGGAGGACCCTCAAAATTCTAATATGAGAGAGTTGTAATGCCTTCGAAACCTGTTACAGTCATTAGTTCATCAAAATTATTTGACACGTTTCCAAAACAACTCTATTTTTATCAATAATTGCATATTTTCACTACCAGAAAATGAGCCTATTGTAACAGTTGTTTTGTGACGGTTATAGAACTGTTGCTATAGAGCATATATAGCAACGTTTATAACCATTCCCGTAGAATGTGGATGATATCAGCACACTTTTGATATAAAATCGTTACCATTGACATTCAACCGTTGCCATAGCTCATTTTAACGGGACTGTTAGAACGGAATTTTGGGAAAAGTTATAACGGAACGGTTTTTCTTATTCCCTCCTAAAATTTTGTTAAACCCGCCAAACAATTTTTTTGTTTTTTTAATTAATTAGAAAAATAAAAATATAAAGTGTCTCATTTAATTAGTCCATATACAGTGTCGACATCCCCAAAGTCCCAAAACCCCTAATCGCGTGTCTCCGCCCATCTCCGACCAAAATATCCACCATCTTTCAGCCATTAAAAATCCACCAAAGCTCCATGGAAAAGGAGACCTTCTTCTCTTGTTAAACCAGCATCGATTGCTCGAAGAAAATCATATTTCAATCTCTCTGTTAGAGACAACGAAATTGCATAAATCCTTTTTTGTGATATCCGACTGCTCAACACGGTTAAATTGTTGGCGTCTGCTAAAATTTGTTGGCGTCTGAAACTCCAAGGAAACAAAGAAACTAACATCATTCCAAGACTTAGGATTTGAGCGGGTGAAATCACAGGTACTTTCTATCTCTCAAGTTTTTCGCCTACTTTTTTTAATAGGTTTCTGTAAAGAGGGTTGCTAAAGGAAAGATAAAGAATTTTTCTTCTTTTTTTGTTGGGTGGTTTTCTTGAATTTAATGTTTTTGGTGGTTGGAGGAAGAAAGATGTGAAATTTCTGTTAGTGGTGGAAGTTGGAATGTTAAAGATTTGAATTTTTTAACCTTTTCGATATGTAAGTTTGAACGACTTAATGGATTAGCTGGTTTGAGATTTTCATGGAATTACTTCAGCTAGTTTGGTGCTTGGTTTAGTGTTCATTGTTGTTGTATTTATTCCTTTTATAAGTAGAGAAAAATAGGGAAAGAAATAATCAGAGTAATGTATGCCAACCTGAGGAATGTTTCAATGGGGTTTAGCAGGCTTGGCCTATTGAACAGATGATTAGAATTCATTGGGAAAGGCCTCAACAGGATTAGGTGTCTTGTTCTTGAATGCCAGATCTGTTCATGTTGAATGTTTCTGCAAGCTGCTTCATATATGCCTCTCTGGAGGGAGAGTCAACAGTTGGATTTTCCTTACCTTTCTTTGCCTATGTCAACATGTAATGTGCATAGTCCATATCCATCACTGATCGATTTGGAATGAACCTATCCAACTGCAACAACCCAAATCAGCACTCAATTAGATATTACTATGTATAGAGAAACCCGTTCGTAAATGGAGTGTTATTTGGTTTTAGCAGCCTGAAAAACCTATTAAATAACCCACTCCTAGATATCATGCCATTAGGAGAAACTTACCTCTCCAATTACATCGATGTCTCTGTTGCCTACGATGACCTCTAAGAATTTTGAACAACTTGTTAGTTTAGGTGTTTGGTGAGGGAAGGTTCCAACCATGTGTATGCTAGCCCTGGACTGATCTGAAATGTCTACTGACCTGCTCTAGTTATTCCGAACCAGTTAAGGGGACTTGAGATGATAAATTTTTAGTCGAACTAATGGGACTAAGGCATATGTTTTTCTATGTCATCTACTAGTGCTCGGATCACTTAACTAAACCTCTCTAAAACCTTAATTTATTAGGAATAGTACTTCTAAGTGTTCTGAGACATTTTAAGATCAATCTTAAAGTCACTAATAGTATTATACTCTCTTAGTCCATTTGCTATGATTTATACTTGTGTTAGTGTTCTGATAAGGGATTCTGGGATCAATATTGTAATTGGCTATGCACTATTTACATCTTGGTACTTGGATGGTAGTAAAACGTCTTCTATATATATTTAATTTAATGTGTTGAATATTTGTGCATCTGAACCTTTGAAAGGTTTATTATGATCGTATATGCCTACTACTTGTCCAAATTATATTGTGATAATCTTCCTCCCCCTCTGCATATACATCTCTACTTGCAATCACCAGATTTGGTAGTTCTTGATCACCACCTTGTGTCACCAATGTATTTCCCTCCTTAGTATTTGCAAATATTTCCTTTTGTTGTTGTTGTTGTGTGACAGTTTGCAATTTGTTCCTGCTTCTACTTGCACGACAAGTGCTGCTAGGAATAACATTAAAGGTTTTGATAGGATTAGCACTTACCATTGCTTCCAAAAGCTTTCTTTCTTCTTCTGAGATCTCTGGCATGGTTGTTACAATTTGCTACTGTCCAACTCCTAACGTTTCTGTTGCCTTTTGACCATCAGTAGGATTAGTAGCTGACTTGTTTGGATTACATTTTTGCTGTTGCAAACAAGGCTTTGTGGTACTGCAATTTGCTTCACTGTATCACCTAATGTAGCCTGACTGGAAGGTGTTACTGCTTGAACTACTCTTCCAGCTGCTGCATTTTGCTTACCAGCAGTTGGAGACTTTTTGGGAATGAAGGCAGGTGCATAGAGATTTAATTTACTCTTTTTCCAGCTCAAATCATGCATCCTTTACATCAGATGTTTGTGGAATATGCTCAGCTCGATCTCCACCTACCTTAGTAATTACGCGAGCAGTCTCAATATCTCCATCATGTGAATTACTAGCATCCTTTACCTGTTGAATCTTCTCACCATTACCCTCATTGGCTTTAATAGTTTGGACCACTACCTCTGCATGATCAACATCATTCTTTGATCCTTGTCCATCTGCCAAATTTTTTTTTGCCCTAGCCAACTTGTCATATGCCTCTACAATTGGATCCACAACCTTGTATAACCTTGCTAATGCTATTTTGGCTGGCACATCTCGTGAAGGTGGCGGTGGACCCATGTCAATCTTTAAACTATCCCCTACCATGTTATAAGATATTAATGTTCCAGTAATGAAGCTCACAGTAATTGCTTTGCCAAGTTCTTTTCTCTACTTGAGTGGAAGTCGTAACATTTAACTCTTTGTTGACAAAATAAGTAGTTCAACATCTTATTTTTTAGGCAGATTCTAGAGCTCTGAAGTTGGATGCGTGGAATCAACTTGCCTCTGAAGAAGGTGAGTGACTTGCTGTTTTTGCTTTGAGTAATTGAAGTACTTCACTTGGTTTCAGTAGTAAAGCATTATCCAATCCAAGTTGGATTGAAATTACAGAATCGTACTTTTGTTTCATATTGGTAGTATAGCGGAATTATTTGCCCGTGCTTCATTTGAAAAATTGGAAAATTCTCGAAAAGGGAAATGGGATTTTATTAAATTTCTAAAGTTTTCTGGGGCCCCTACAAGAGAATTAGAAAATGGGAATGCGATACGATTTGGCTGCTGCCAGTACTGGCGTATCCATATGGAGAGCCAGTCACATGTCATCTGTGCATAATCATGGATCTTATTGGCACTTTTAGTATCTCCATATGAGGCAGTTAGTGTGGTAACTGTTTCCCAAATAAAAACAGATTCGTAGATGTATAGGTCAGATTCTTTTTAGTTGAAAGATTTCTTTCAGTCCTGGTCTAGTTTATCTAATGTTATCACTCTATTTTTCTGACTCGAGTGGTATATTAACGATCTTCTGAACCTTGCATGTCTAATAGGTTTGGCGAAGAAGTTTGGAATCTGAAATCGACTTTTTGATTTGGCATCTTTCAGGAATTTCTATCAGGTTGGTTGCATCTTAATTATATATCAGGAATTATATAATTCCAACTCCAGCATCTCAATAGATGTCAACTCCAACTGTTCAAGCATGATGTAGAAGCATGTTCTATTTTTTCTTTAGTAACTTATTTCTTATTTATTTTTTTATTTTGATAGGAATTTGAATAGTCATGAGTCAGGAAGGGAAATCAAGTAAAAACAAAAAGGCTAAAAATTGCATTGCAGCCGGATCACTTTTTGTAGATATTTCATATTTTTACACTAACCTAACTGTACCTAATTTGTAGGGAAAATATGACATTCCTGATGCTTCGAAAAAGTGGATTTTTGAATTAATTCAAAATGCTTGGAGAAAGTATAAGAATCAATTATTTAACGACCATTATAAACCCTATGAGAATGACGAGATACGAATGGAGAAAAGACCAGTTGATGTTCCTGAATCTCAATTTAGGGATCTTCTTAATTATTGGAACTCTGATGCCTAAAAGGTAAAACTAAGTACTGTTCCATGATTTGCTGAGAATGTCTGGTTTATGTTTAATTAGAAATTACTTAACTCTGTATTCATTGGCTGATTTGCAGAAAATGTCCCAAACAAATACCGAGAATCGCAAAAAGTTGAAGTATCCACATACTGCTGGCAAAAGAAGTTTTGCTCGAATATTGGAGGTTTGATATTTTCTTTCTTATTATTGTTTTAAATATGAACTTATTAACTTTATACCACTTTTTATATAATCAAAAAAAAAAAGAAACTTCTGAGCCTCTATCAAGCAAGGACATCTTTGTAGCCACAAGAAAAAGAAAACCTGATCGAGTTTACAAGGCCTCGTACACGGATACTCTTAATAAAATTGTACGAGTTATTAATTTAAAGGTTTTTGTTATCATTTGTCTGTTCTTAATTATTGACTCAGTGTCATATACTTTCTTATTTAACAATGACTCGATTTGGTCTTGTAGGCTGAAATGGAAAGAATACAACCAACACAAGAAAGTGAAGATGGCAGCCAATCAGTTGATGCATTTGCATCGGTCATGGGACCTGAGCATCCAGGTTGCGTAAGATTATATGGTCGTGGGGTTGCCAAGACTTCCTTAAAAAGGAAAGTGGGAGATTTGGGACCCTCTACTGATGAGGCGATGCAGCAAAAATTGGAGGAAATGGAAGAAAGGATGCAGCAAAGATTGCATGAAAAGTTCAATGCACAGAAAGATACCATGGAACTACAAGTTTCAGTTAACATCATTTCTCAACTTAAGCTTCTGAATCTAGATTTACGGGTTGATCCCAGCATGCTAGGTTTGAATGCTCGTTCACCTGGAGAAGGTTCCTCTACACAACAAGCTGTTGTGCAACTAATCTATCACTTATCTACTCGCCTATCTACTGGGAGTAATAATCAGGGTCAATACGTCTATCTTTGTTTGTTTCTTGCTTTCTTCTTCTCCTCCTTCTGCTTCTTTTTTAAAGTTTCACTTGGAAGATCTTTGATTTTGGTTGCATTCTTATTTTTGAAACTTATTTGTGATAAATTCCCTTGTTGAACAACTTTTTTGATTTCTTTTTGAACTTCCTGATCTTGCATTTGAGGGCTAGGAGTTTGGTTAAGAACTTCAGTAGTTTCCTCTGAGCTTGCAATTGAAACTTATTGTTCATTATTGTACCCAGTCTCATTCTCTTAAACTTTCTGTCCTGCATTCTTTTCTTTTTCTTTAGCTCTTTTTCTAGCTCTGCAGCTTAGTAGGCTGTCTTCACTATCAGCTGGTAAAGTATTTTGGCTGGTTGGGTTTTGGGCTAGCCTATTACATTGGATAGAGTTGTTATTGTATTGTATAGCATGAGGAGCAGTACTGCTATGATCCATGTGAGCCTTATTTTGGACATTATCAAGATTTGGTATTATATCAGTAGGTTTCTCTTGGATCATGGTAGTTCGAACCTCCTTGTTCTAAAAATCAATCTCCATAGGAATCTGTCCAGGGATATCCTTTATATCCTTTATTGTTGATGCATTTTGTGTACCTTCTGCATTTAAATGTAATTTTGTTAATACCAACTAAATTTTGCTAGCCTCCAATTATAGTTTTATTGTTGATGCATTTTGTGTACCGTTCTTGAAATAATTCTTCGATCAGTTAAAATAATCTCGTTGATAGAGTGGCACAAAGCAGGCGTAGTCATATCACATATGTGGCTGATCCCTTTTATAGCTATACGGAGTCAATTAAGTCCAAGATATCATCTATTTTGTTTACACTATTCATCCTTTATAAAAATGATGATTTTCAAGATAAGTTTTTTACATATACAATCCACGCATTTCAAGTTTTATAACGTAGTAAACATCTTAGATTTTTTCATCTATATATAGATTACCAACACTAACAAAATTAATTTGTTGACGCATCAAGTGATTATTTCACGCTAGCTATCATATGGTAGAACTGATCAGTTTCTTAGAAATAATTTTTAGCACATCCTGCCGTGGATAATGATCAGCTTTTTAGCCAACTCTTGAAGGATAATGACTTTATTTATCCTCTTTTGTAGGTGGAGCAATTGAAGAAAGGGAAGATGGAGATTGTGAAGATCTAGACCTTACTTAAGAACTTTGAATTGATGTCCATGTTCTAGGAATCTTTTGTTATCAATGTTTAAAACTTACTCTAACTCTTGAAGTGTTGAAATGTAAAACTTATGTGATATTAGGTTAAAATATTTTGGTTTTATGGAGACAATGTAGATTATGAAGTATTTTTTCTTTTTATTTATATAAATTTCAGGTTATTACAAATTTTGTATATCTAAATTTTCATTTACAGGTGACTTAATAGTCCAGTAGAACCGTCCCAATAGGCCTTGAAAACCGTTCCAATAGGTCTGACAAATTGTTCCAAAATAGTCTACAAGAACCGTTCCAATAGGTCTTAAAAACTGTTCCATTAGGTCTTACAAATCATTCCAAAGTGCGCAACAAACCGATACAATAGGTAGTTAAAACCATTGCAAAAGAAATAAAACCGTTACAGTAGCGTAATGAATCGGTTAGAATATTTGTAAATAAATGTTGCAATAGCTTACATAACTATTGCAACAAATTATATGGTAACGACTGCCAACCGTTGTTGTAAACTCTATGGCAACGGTTTTTAACCGTTACAACTGGAAGGAAATACTCGTTGCTTCAGACAGAGGAACAACCGTTGTGATAGATATCCCTTAAGCAACGGTTTTGGTAACCGTTGCAAGAACCATTACTCTAGATCTACTGGCACGGCAACGTATGTAACGATTTTCCGGCTCTTGCAATAGGCTCATTTTCCACTAGTGTTTCGAAAACTCTAATTCCATGACTGTCAGGTGTTTCCTAAGGAAACTCGAAAAGGCCTCCAGAACGGAGCAAAGCAAGGCCAGCGGACAAAAGCATGAACCAACCTCCCCTCACAAAACTTACAATCTTTCTTTGATTGCAGGCACATCAGATATAAGGTAACATCCGCAAATATATACACGTAGCAAGATTACTATCAATCAGGCCATCAGACATCGAATGCATCTCCAGCTAAGATACATGCTACTCTTGCTTACTACTTGCACTCTACATAAGGCTAATGCCTGCCTCCATACTTGCACCAGGCTAATCCTTGCCTCCCTATATTTGCATAAGGCTAATCCCTGCCTCCACACTTGCATGAGGCTAATCCTTGCCTCCCTATATTTGCATGAGCCTAATCCCTGACTCCATGAGGCTAATCCCTGCCTCCACATTTGCATGAGACTAATCCTTGACTCCATATTTGCATGAGTCTAATCCCTGACTCCACATTTTTATCAGGCTAATCCTTGCCTCCCTATTTGCATGAGTTCAATCATTGACTCCCTTTTTGCATGAGGCTAATCCTTGCCCCATATGTACATGAGTCTAATCCTGACTCCACGTTTGCATCAGGCTAATCCTTGCCTCCCTATGTTCATGAGTCTAATCCCTGACTTCACGTTTGCATGAGGCTAATCCTTGCCTCCATATATTTGCATAAGGCTAATCCCTGCCTCCACATTTGCATAAGGCTAATCCTTGCCTCCCCATCTGCATGGGATTAAGCACTGTCCCTCTTTGCACATATATTATTCTATTGCTAATACTATTTATCTGCTTTCCAATCGGGCTAAGCTCTGCTCTCCATTTCACAAGACTAATCGTTGTCTTGTTAACATGTTATTATTGCATTTCATAGGCTGAAATATCGCCAATCTTTCCAAAGGCGTCATAGTCTAAAAGAATCATCTTCATAGACGAAAGACACCATGGCATGGCCTAAGGATCTCTTAAATTTGCATATCATTATTCAAAGGCGTCATGGTTCGGAGGCACCATCCTCATGGCCCGAGAACATCATTCCATGGCCTGCAAATCCTTTATCATACGCTTCATGGCCCAGGACATCATGGTCTAAGGACATCATTCTCATCGTTTGAAGATAACCCTCATGGTCTGAAAGGAATTTGCATCATATTTAAATTCTCGCAAATACATTTGTACCATCTTTTATCTGCAGGTAATCAGTAAGCAACCACTATCCTAGAAGGAGAAATCTCGCTCAAGTTCCCTCAACCGTCCCGAGCTTTAATCGCTCACCATAGCCGCTGCCGTATTGCGTGTTCATTCTTACTGTAATTTTATCGGCATATTCCGCAGATGAACCCAGAACTACACATGGCCTGATTTCTGTAAAAGCAGAGATATGTAGGCAACTCAAAAATTGGAGTCCGACTTCTGTCTTTCAAAATATCTCGTCCGGTCAAAATTGGCCAGCATTTCTTTACCCGAAAACTCTTTCATCCTTCCCGGGTAAAGAGGGGCAGCTGTTGACACCCAATTTTTCCCTATATATTTTAAATATGCACAAGTACCTTCAAAATAGCATATACATGCATATATAAGCATGCACATGATTTTTATAATTTTTCCATAATTTCAGGTATTTAAATTGATTTATTTTCTTCCCTTTTTATCAATAAATCCCCAATAATCATTCCCCAAATCATTTTTATGGTAATTTAGTCATTTAATTTCTATATTTATGACAAAATATGGTTAATATATTTTTATGCATTTTTGTTAACTGCATTGATATTTTAAAGCTAAATTGCATATAATTGCAATGCTAGCTCATCTAATGTATAATTGCATTTTACATGCGTAAGTGAGCCTCCTACATTTTTAAAATGTTAAACATATTTTTTAAATCATTTTGGTACATAAAATTATTTTCCAGAAATTATTTATTATTTATTATAAATTATATAGGGGAAATTGGCTATTTAAATTATAGCCAGATTAGCATTTCAATTACAACCTAAATTGGACCCAACCCCCGGCCCAATTTCGTATCCAATCACCCAACCCAGACACTATACACAATTACCCGACCCAAAGCTTGTTAGATCATGGCCGTTGATCTAAAAGATCAACGACCTGTACCATTTCCTTCCTTTTTTAATTCATAATACCCCCTAACCCTAATCATTTCCAAAAGCCCGCCGCCTTCAGATTCTCTCATCCCCTATCTTCTCTCAACCTAACCCTAACCCCCTTTCAACCGCCTCCCTTCTCGGTCTTCTCCGGTGACCACCCCTCAACCCCAAGCCTCCAATGGCTCCTCCATTGCCTTGCTCATCTTCTCTGAGGCCTCCAAGGGCGATGGGCTATGCCGACTTTTATCTAGGGTTTGCTATTTTGTCTGTTCATGGCTACTCCGGTGTGATTTTGAGAAAAATCACACTATATTTGTTACGACTTTTGAAGTTCTAAACATGTTCTTCCATCTCTATTTGGGTTTCTTTTGAAACCCTAATTTTTTTGTTTGCATCTCTTAGATCTATGCTATTTTAAATGATTTGAGTTTGTTCCTTCTATATTTTACACTATTCTTGAACCTCTTTTACAAAAATTATCGATTTCAAGTGGTTTTACTTTCTTTCAGATTGCTTTACCAAGTAGAAATCATGTTCATAGGGCTTTACTTCTAACCATGTTTATCTCGCCATGCTAGAACCATGCCTATAGGTTTCAAATAGTTCCATTATAAAATCAGGCCTTCAATGTCTTAAAATCAGTATCAAACGTTAGATATCATGCCTATAGGAAACCATACTCGAAATTTTGTCTGTCAACCTAAACTAGTCTAAATAAATTGATTTAATCCACATTTAGTCATCACTAGATTGGTTTAAGTGTTTCATATTTCCTAAAACAAGCTCTTAAAAACTGCCCCAATCTATCATTAGATATCATGCCTATAGGTATTAAAGAAGTCAGTTTCAAAACCTGCTTTGCTTCACTATATAAACGTATTAACTAGTGCTCCGCATATAGGCAAGCCTTAGGGCATTTTCTAGGCTGCAACTCTGAAACTATTTTTATTGCTTAATGTTTTATGATCCTAATAGGTTTTAAGGAAACAATAGGCAACTACTAGGATCCCTACTCCTAAGTTTAAAATAAAATGCTTGTCTTCTGCATGTTCACCTAGACATCCTGCCTTAATATACTATCTAATAAAGGCCCTTAATTGTGCTTGAGTCATGCTGTTTCTGTACTTTGTTTGATGAGGAAACTTTAAGCCTCTAATTGATCCCTCTTACATGCTGAAAGTCCTAAGTGTTTTGTTTGTCGCATTGGAATTTTTACCTTTTAAAACCTTAAGGGTCCGTCTAGAACCACCTATAGGTAGAGGTCCTAAATCCCTCCAGGACCATTAAGAAGGAACGGGTAGCAGCACGCATTAGAGATCGCTGACCAAACACTCGCTTTGCATGACCGCTAAGGGGGTGGGAATGGTAGATATGAGATATGATGACTACGCACTAATGTCACGTGTAGCCTCTCATCGAGGAGTGTTTACCGGATATTCTGTAGGGTGATCCTCTAAGCTAACCAACCTAGGACCCCTCCTTTACCTAAAATTCCTTTTCTATTTAAAACCTTTCCTTACAACTTTTGTTCAAAAATCTTTACTTGAATTACCCAGCGTGCTTTACTTGCAACCTCTTGATTCAACTATTTATGGACTAATTTGTGAATATAAGTTCGTTCGGGATCCACAGTTGTGGACCAAGAGGGGTGCCTAACACCTTCCCCTCGAGGTTACTTCGATCCCTTACCCTAATCTCTTGTAATGCAAATCAATTCAAGAGTTAATCACTCTAGGTTCCCTAACGCACCATAATTCGTTAGGTGGCGAACCCTTCAAATACCCAATTCTGAAAAGGAAATGAGTCATTACCCCAATGGAATGTCGCAACCCGGACCTCTCTCTGCAAAGAAGGAAAAAAGGGGGCGCAACAACATGGCGACTCTGCTGGGAATACTTTTAGGCTCTTACCATAACAAACTTAGCTTTCACAAATTAGCCCAAGCATGCTTTGTCCCGTACCCCTCTCCCTTTATTTGAAATTAACTACCTATTTTAAGCATTTATGTTTCTTTTATCGACGAATATGTCTCTCCTCTTTGTTTTCTCTTCGTGTAGCTGTCTTTCCATTATTTAAATACAGTATTATCATTCTCCCTATGTGCAAATACTTGACTACATGTTATTAATTGGTGCATAAATCATGCTCTGCATCATATTCCATTCGTGCGTCTCAAATCCTATAGCAATGCTTTAATGAGTGGTTGCACTCTTCCTATTTACTACCTTTAAATTTGGAAAGGCTTACTTGCGGTAAAACCAGTCGATCAGCAGTGCAGTTGATGGTTCCATGCCTTCTCCCATCATAAGACGTCGTGACGGCACCTAGTCTCTACGAATAGGTAAGTATAACAAATTGCAGAATAACATAAATAAAAATAGAATTTAACAACTAGACTGCAACAAATAACTATAAAATGATAAAATATCGCTCGACATGTACAAGTAACCTAGCACTATAGTACACGCAAAGTTACCAAAACCCGAAAATGATAAGTCACAAGCTATAGAAGAAAATTAGTATCTCTATACACCAGAGTCTAAGAAAGTACAGAAAGGTAAACAACATAGGTAGGAATAAAGGGGGACTCTGAGGTCTAGGGACGTGGGCAGATATACCTTGAAATCTCCAAAATATCGCTGCTCATTGATAACGAGGCTGATAAGAAGTACCTAGATCTGCATACAAAAAATGTGCAGAAGAGTAGCATGAGTACACGACAATGGTACCTAGTAGTGTCAAGCCTAACCTCAGTCGAGTAGTGATGAGGTCAGGTCAGGGCCCTACTGGTATGTAATAAATAAAGGTAGAAGAATATAGTAGTGTAATAAGAGACTGGAAATTTAACAAAGAGGAAAACTGACCTCGTCCGAGCCACACCTTTATTCGAGGTTATGAAACGGTCGATGCAATAGTAATACCCAACTAAGAGTCGGGGTCGAATTCCACAAGGAACTACATGAATGGGAAAAAGCAGTCTATATTTGGAGTAAGCACGTGAAGTATCTAGATTGCACTTACACAAATATGTTTTTTTTACTTCTAAAATTATGCTAAAGATTGAAATTCTAAAAATATAAAACTAGGAAATATTGTTTTTGGTTGTTTTTAAATATTGTAAAAGGCCTAGGGCTATGACATTCACCTAGGTGCTTGCCTAACGGGTTATAAACACTAAAGCTTGTTTTGTTGGATGGGGGTGTATTATAGCTATCAACACTCAATACCTCTCGGTAAGAGAGTGATTTTTCCCAATTTGGCTTTCTCAAGTCCAAATGAGTATTGAACAAAACAGTTGATAAAATGCTCAAGATGGATTTTACTATCTCTAGGTTTAATCCTTTAATTGGGACCATCAATCTCTTGATTTCACCCTAAATTCTTGTTAGCCAAGTTTTCCTAGACTAAGTCTCTCTTACTCAAGTAGAGACCAAGTCAGATAGGTATGAACTAATGTTTGTAACCATTAGTTCTACACTAAAAAACAAGAACAAGACTAAATAATAAGCACCCAACCATAAACAAGCCATAAATTAAATGCTCATTAGGTTTACATATTAGGGTTGGGTGTGATTATCCGACTTGTCATCTCATGAGTTACCGCTCCATTTTCCCTATTTCTGCTTCGTTATGTATGTTTCATCTGTATTATATGTTACCGGGTTGAGTGGTTTGGATTCAGAGAGGTTTTGATAAGAAATGAGACACTTAGTCTCTTTTGAGTAAACTTAAGTTGGAAAAGTCAATCAGATATTGTGGAAAAGGGGCTTGGATGTGAATTAAGATGATTTGGATAGTTTCGTTAGGTGATTTGGGACTTAAGAGTGTGATCGGAACGTGTTTTAGAGGTTCGTGGTAGATTTAGGCTTGAATTGGCAAAATTGGAATTTTGGCATTTTTTGATATAAGGGTTGGAATGGAATTATGGAAGTTGCAGTAGGTCCGTTGTGTAATTTGGGATGTGTGTGTAAACTTTCAGATTATTCAGACATGGTTTGATAGACTTTTCGATCAAAAGGGGGATTTGGAAGTTTTTAGAGTTCTTAGGCTTGAATCCGATGTGATTTGGTTGTTTCGATGTTGTTTCAGATGTTTTGAAGATTGGTATAAGTTTGGATGGTGGTATATGACATGTTTGTGCTTTTGGTTGAGGTCTCGGGGGCCTCGGGGTTATTTCGGATGGTTGACGGAAAGTTAGGAGTTGGGAGTTTGTAGTTGAAGTTGATTGCTGTCATAACCGCATCTGCGGTTGGGAGGCTGCAGTTACGACCCCCGCAGATGCGGAAGCATGCCCCAAAAGCAGCCAAAGGGGGTATCAACTAGAACCGCAGAAACGGTTAAGGAAGCCCACCCGCAATAGCGCAGATGCGGGCTTTGCATCGCAGATGCGGAAATGGGGGCATAAGTGAAAACCACAGATGTGGTGTCTAGGACCGCAGAAGCGGTAATGGGACCGCAGGTGCGAAAAGCCTGGGTCAGAAGGTATAAAAGATTTCCTTCGGAATTTTTGAGTTATTATTCACCATTTTGATGTGGGTTTGAGCTTGAGGGAGCTATTTGAAGAGGGATTTCATAGAGGTAAGGTTTTTGGACCCTAAACTCGTTTCTATGGTATTAATTCACTTATTTGGCTTGAAGATTTATGGAGATTAAGGGTTTAAAATTGGGAAACTAGGGCTTGAGATTGGAGACCTTTGAGCAAGGGTTTTAGGGGTCATTTCTGGTCGGATTTTAATACTTTTGATATGTATGAACTCGTGGGGAGATAAGGAGTCTATTGATGTGAATTTTATCGAATATCGAGTTGTGGGTCCGGGGGGTCGATTTTGGTTAATTTCGGGATTCGTGTTGTATTTTGATTACTTTCAATTGAGCTTTGTTCCCTTAGCATATTTGGATGGTTATGTACTGATTTTGGTCAGATTCGAAGCAATTGGAGGTCAATTCGAGAGGAAAGGGCGCCGCAGGTTAGAGTTTTGTCTTGGCTTGAGGTAAGTAATGCTTTCAACCTTGGTACTGCGAGTTCAAAACCCCGAATGATGTGCTCTATGATTGTTATGTAGGTGACGCTATGCCAAGTGACGGGCGTATAAGCGTGCACCGTGAGAAATGCGACTTGGATCATTCCAGGGCGCCGCTTAGTGGTTATTTATTATCGATATTTGGGATGTGATTATGTGATCTAGATGTTGAGCTGTAAATCATGTTAAGGCTTCACGCCAACACTGTTGAGACCCAAGAGGTCATTTCTTGCTATCATGTCATTAGATTCATGTATATTCTATGCTCAGTCCTATTCATGCATATTATATCATGCCTCAGTCTCGATTATTGCTATTTGACATATCATATCATTGTTCGAGCTTGCATTATGACATCTTAGCCCACGTGTATGAGACTATAGAGTATTGACTGAGTGAGGCCGACAACTGAATGTTGATTGATAGTATGGAATCGGGAGGCACGCCGCAACAATGATATTAATCATGCCTTCGTTGGCATTGATATAACGCTTGGGCTCAGAGAAGCTCCTCTGTACCCAATAACCGAGCATCCCTTAACTCAAACCATCCAACCGACGATCGACACTGTCTACCCTGCCTCATAGGGAGCCATCTGGATGCTCGACTGATAACTATTGTTGTAAGCAAACTATGCTGATGACAAGAACTGATCCCAAGAACCTCGAAAGTCAATAACACATGCGCGGAGCATATTTTCCAAAATTTGAATAGTACGCTCGGACTGGCCATCCATCTGAGGATGAAATGATATGCTCAACTCGACCTGCATACCCAACTCATGCTGAACTGTCCCCCAGAAATGTGAGGTAAATTGCGTACCTCGATAAAACATTATAAACACGGGCACACCATGGAGATGAACAATCTCACAGATATAAATCTCTGCCAACCGCTCAGAAGAATAGGAAACTGCAACAGGAATGAAATGCGATGACTTGGTCAGCCTTTCCACAATAACCCAAACTGAGTCGAACTTCCTCTAAGTCCATGGGAGTCCAACAATGAAATCGATACTGATACGCTCTCACTTCCACTCAAGAATCTCAATCTTCTGAAGCAAACCACCAGGTCTCTGATGCTCGCACTTTACTTGCTGATAATTCAAACACCAAGCCACATATGCAACAATATCCTTCTTCATCCTCCTCAACCAATAATGTTGCCGCAAGTCCTGATACATCTTGGTGTCGTCCAGATGAATAGAATACCGGGAACTATGGGCCTCCTCTAGAATCAACTCACAATACCTATCCACATTAGGCATACAAACACGACCCTGCATCCTCGAAACTCCATCATCTCCAACTAAAACCTGCTTGGCATCTCTGTACCTCACTATGTCCCTAAGTACAAGAAAATGAGGATAATCATACTGCCACTCCCTGATACACTTAAACAAATAAGACCGCGCGACTGTACAAGCTAGAACACAGCTAGGCTCAGAAACATCCAACCTCATAAACTGATTGGCCAAAGCCTGAACATCCAAATCAAGCGGTCTCTCACCGAATGAAATATGCGCAAGGTTACCCATACTAGCCTACTTTCTACTTAGAGCATCGGCCACCACATTGGCCTTCCCGGGATTATACAAGATGGTGATATCATAGTCTTTCAATAGCTCCAACTACATACTTTGCCTCAAATTGAGCTCCTTCTGCTTTAAAAAATACTATAAGCTCTTGTGATCCGTGAACACCTCACATGACATGCCATATAGATAGTGCCTCCAAATCTTCAGCACGTGAACAATGGTTGCTAGCTCCAAGTTATGAACTAGATAATTCTTCTCATGAATCTTTAACTGTCGCGAAGCATATGCAATAACCTTGCCACCCCACATCAATATCGCACCAAGTCCAATATGAGATGCGTCACAATATACTGTATATGGCCTTGAACCTGTGGGCTACACCAATATCAGCGCCGTAGTCAAAGCTTTCTTGAGCTTCTGAAAGCTCACCTCACACTCGTTCGACGACCTGAACGGGGCACCCTTCTGGGTCAACCTGGTCATTGGGGCTGCTATAGATGAAAACCCCTACACAAAACGATGGTAGTAACCCACAAAACCTAAGAAATTGGATCTTTGTAGTTGATGTGGGCATAGGCCAGTCCTTGACTGCCTCAATCTTTTTAGGATCCACCTGAATACCCTCTACTGATACTATATGACCCAAGAATGCAATAAACTCAACCAAAACTCACATTTCTAAAACTTAACATATAACTGGCTATCCCTCAAAGTCTGAAGAACAACTCGAAGATGATGCTCAAGCTCCTCTTGGTTGTGGGAGTAGATCAAGATATCATCAATAAAAACAATCACGAAGGAATCAAACACTCGGTTTATTAAATATATAAATGATTCTGGGGCATTTGTCAACCCAAATGATATCACTAGAAACTCATAATGCCCGTACCGAGTCCGAAAAACTGTGTTAGGGACATCAGATGCCCTAATCCTCAACTAATGGTAGTTAGACCTCAAATCAATCTTCGAAAACACCTTGGCACCCTGAAGCTGATCAAATAAGTCATCAATCCTTGGCAATTGATACTTGTTCTTGATGGTGACTTTGTTCAACTGCCGATAATCTATGCACATCCTCATCGATCCATCATTTTTATTCACAAATAACACCAGTGCACCCCAAGGTGAGACACTAGGCCTAATGAAGCCCTTATCAAGCAAATCTTGCAATTGCTCCTTCAATTGCTTCAACTCTGGCGGGGCCATACGGTATGGCGGGATAGAAATGGGCTGAGTGCCCAGACCCAAATCAATGGAAAATTCAATATCCTTGTCGGGTGGCATCCCCGGCAGGTTGGCAAGAAATACCTCTTGAAAGTTACGAACAATTGGTACAGAATCCGTGGAAGGAACCTCCGCCTTGGAATCACAAAGATAAGCCAAATAAGCTAAACACCCCTTCTCGACCATACACTGAGCCTTCATATAGGAAATAACCTTGCTGGTATAATGACTAGGAGTCCCTCTCCACTCCAATCGAGACAACCCCGACAAGGCTAAGGTCACGGTCTTGGCGTGACAGTCCAGTATAACATGATAAGGTAACATCCAATACATCCCCCTAATGACATCAAAATCGACCATATCAAGAAGTAAGAGATCTAAACAGGTGCGACCTGACCAATTTTGTGTCATAAAGCCAAACTTTATGAGGGGCCTTAATTTTTTAATTTTTTATTTTTTTATTTATTGGAAATCTAATTTTTTATATAGTTTTTCTTATATACAAAGTTGTAAATAATTTTCTTACCAAAAATAACTCCTAATAAATATTTCTCAATTGACAATATAACTAATCCATTTAACCTTTCTTGTGACGTTGTTGTTCTTAGGTAATATTTTATCAATTTTAATTTTGAAAACTTGGGTCCGCTGAAGCAACGGTAACATGAGTTATTAACGTTATTCCATAAGCAATTTATGCATTTGGAAAAAGAATTTAATATTTTTATTTGATTAAGTGTATCAATTAAACTGTTATCTTCTAATTGTACTATTTTACTTAATATTTTTAATTCAAAAAAATAAATCTAAACTATCAATATCGAATTGCTTATTATGTTTTAAGGAACAACCAAAATTAAGGCAATATTTTTTCAAATTTCCAACATCTAGCGTTCTAAGTTTTTACTACTAAATAGAAAACCAAAAATATTTTCATATGCTTCCAATTGTTCAAATCTATTTTGAAGTGAAAAAATAGCCTTGTCTATTATTTATAAAGGTAATCAACTCTAAAGGACTCTTCGAAAGCTTTTGAGATTACATTATCAACA
The DNA here is from genome assembly GCA_026770625.1 of Nicotiana glauca. Taxonomy (NCBI): domain Eukaryota; kingdom Viridiplantae; phylum Streptophyta; class Magnoliopsida; order Solanales; family Solanaceae; genus Nicotiana; species Nicotiana glauca. The sequence continues at coordinate 109,947 of MU745811.1, forward strand.
TTGCACATCAAATTGTTACTTCTTATATATCATACATTTCTTGGAAAATTTGGGTTCGATATTCATTTAAAGTGCAATTTTCTTGGTAGAAATAATAGCAGTTGCAGATCCTTCTTCTCTATATTTATTAAAGAAAGAAATCACACTTTTTCACTTTACAGAACTCTTTTTTAAACTTATACATAGTTTATTATATGTAATAAAAAATGGAGCCCCACAACTATGGGGCATAAAGCAGTTGCTTTACTTGCTTTATGAAAGGGCCTCCCCTGTACAACAATAGAATCACCCACCGGTGTGGACGTATATACAGGAGCACTCAAAGAATCACGAGGCACAACCAAATACGTAGCAAAATAAGATGACATGTAGTATTATATAGACCCTGGATCAAATAGAACTGAAGCATCTCTACTGCAAACTTAAACTGTACCTTTGATAATGATATCGGATGCCTCAGCCTTAAGCCTGGCTGGGAAATTATAACATCGGGGATGGTCCCCACCACTCTGAACTACATCCCTGGGACGACCTTCTTCTGGATGGCCTCCATCTCTGGCGGACTTACCTCCACCTCTAGCGGCCTTAACTCCGCCTCTAATACCTCGATCTCCACGTCTAGCTGCCTAACCCTTACCTCTAGTTGGCTAAGCAGGCAGTAAAACCCTTGATGCCGGAACTATGGCAAGAAGCCCTGATGCTGGAGGGCAAAATCTAGCAATATGCCTCGGATCGCCAGAAGTATAACAAGACCTCAGTTGCTGAGACTACTAACCCTGAAATTGACCCAGACGGCCTGAGTAACCACCCTAAAATCTTTAGAGCGGAGGTCCACTGATATAGTTTGGTGATGCACTGTAGGGTTGCTGATCAGAATACTGTATATGAGAGCCACACCACCGTGAGAAGCCTAAAGTGCTTAATAAAACGACCTGGGAGGATGGCCTCTACCAAAAGAATCCTTGCCTCCAGATGAGGCTCCACTGAACCTACCAGAATAATGAGGCCTCTTGTACGACCCTTGACCACTCCCTTGAGCTAAAACCATCTCAACTCACCTAGGCACATTGGCCGCAACCTGAAAAGAAATCTCGCTCCCTATCTCCTTAGCCATCTGCAATCTGATAGGCTGAGCGAGTCCCTCAATAAACTTCCTCATCCCCTCTCTCTCTCGGTGGAGAGTATAAGAAGAGCATAACGAGCCAAATCCACAAACCTAGTCTCGTACTGAGTGACATCCATAGGACCCTACCGAAGATGCTCAAACCGCTTGCAATAGTCCTCTCTCTAAGTGATGTGAAGGAACTTCTCGAAAAATAGCTAATAGAACTGGTCCCAAGTCAAGGCAGGCGACCCCGCTGGTCTAGTCAACACAAAATCATTCCACCACCTCTTGGCGGACCCTATCATCTGGAATACAACAAAGTTGACCTCATTGGTCTCTACTATCCCCATGTTCTGCAACGCCTCATGGAAGCAATCAAGATAATTCTAGGGGTCCTCAAAAGCTGCCCCACTGAAATGAATCGGGAAAAGTTTGGTGAACTTATTCAGTCTCAACAAAGCATTAACAGACATGACTGGTCTACCAGCGACATGTGTCGCAATAGCTGGCTGGACTACTCCAACCGGTTGAGCTGCCGGAGTCTAAAATTGAGGAGCCAACTGCTCCGGAGTGTGAGTAGTGGGAGTCTGGGCTCCTCCCCCAGCCTGAGAGATAGCTGATGCTACAGGAAATGTTCCAGTCTGAGCTACGCTCTCCATAAGGCCCACTAGACAGACCAAAGCATCCTGAAGTACCGGGGTAGCATTGAATCCCTCTAGAACCTAAGCTGGCCCTACCAAAATGGTTTGAGCCGGAACCTCATCATCAAACTCCATTTGAGGCTCTGCTACAGGTGCTGCTACTCGAGCTCTAGGCTGAGCCTTGCCCCTTCCTCAGCCTCTGGTATGGCCTCGTCCGCATCCTTTTCCCCTCGTAGGAGCTGCTACTGGGGGCTCGGGCTGCAGATCAGCTGATGAAGTGGTACGTGTTCTCGCCATCTGCAAAAGAACAGAGTAGAAGTTCAATTAGCATTGAGAAATCAAATCTCAAAACAGAGAAGAATAGATGTGAAGTTATTTCTATACTCTATACCCTGTGGGAGATAAGCACAGGCGTTTCCGTACCAATCCCTCATACTCTACCTAGCTTGTTCCTAAACTATGAGACCTAGGTAACCTAGTTCTCTGATACCAACTTTTCACGATCCGAATTTCCCACCATCGAGATCGTGATGGAGCCTAACTCTTAGAATTCTATGCAAGCCAACAGATACAGTTTTAACATATTTATCATTAACTAAAATAGTAATTAACAATAATTTAAACTAAACATATATGAAGTGCAAAAGTTTTATAACAGTTTAAAACACTATTACACTGCCACCCAAAAGATCTGGTGTCACAATCCACAAATGTTTAAGAATTTCTACAAATACTGGTTTAAAGGAAATATATTTGTCCTAGGAATGAAAGAAAACAGGAATAAAACTAAGATATATGGAAGGGGACTCCAAGGCCTACGAACGCCGGCAGCTCTACCTTGGGTCTCCTATGGACTGAAGGCAACAACCCAAACTCTGATCAGTGCAATCCAATACCCAGATTTATACAGAAAGTACAGAGTGCAGTATTAGTACAACCAACTCTGTGTACTAGTAAGTGCCAAGCCTAATCTCAGTGAAGTAGTAACAAGCCTAGGACACGACAAATAACATGAACATGTGTAGTTAAATCATATACGAGAAAAATAACAATAACGGAAATTTAACAGATAATAACGAAAAGGGGGAAACCTTCCTGAGGGGACTATGAATATTCTGAAAAATAATACAGTACAGAAACATAGTAAATATCATGCTTTGAACCAACGAAAGTAATAACAGAGAAATCACGTACACGACATCACCCTTCATGCTTTTACTCTCGTCCTTACCATAAGAACAATAGAAATGGCACAGCATCACCCTTAGTGCCTTAATTCTCACAAGATCATGGCACGGCATCACCCTTTGGGCGTTATCAATATTAGAATATGACACGACATCACCTTCATGCATTAACACTCATATAATATAGCACGACATCACCGTTCGTGCTTTACACTCTTCCTCACCCAAACAACCTAAACAGTAACAACCTGGCAAGGGAAATATCAATAACCAACCTCGTTTCAACATTTAACTTCACAATATAATTCTCAAGTTGAGTTAATACTCAACCAATATCCAAAATCAGGAAGAACATAATAAGGCTTATTTATCATGAATAATAACCAGTTAGAGTTGAACAGTATGTTGAAAGAAATACTACTATCATAAGTACTCGATTCACTCGCATGCTATTACCCGACAACAACGTATAGATACTCGTCACCTCACCTATACATCATACTCAAAAACTAAACACGTAGAAAATAAGGCAACAACACCTAATCCCTCAAGTTAAGGTTAGCCACAACACTTACCTCGATTCCACGACCAAACTCAAGCATCAGATATCACTTTTACTTTAGATTCTACCTCCAATCCACTCGTATGTAGCCACAATTAACTCAATATCAACAATTATTGCTAAGGGAATAAACTACAATGCTAAAATTTAGTTTTCCCAAACTTTCCCCCAAAAATTAAAAAATCAGCCCTGGGCCCGCTTGGTCAAAACTCGAGGTTCGAACCAAAACTCATTCACCCACGAGCCCAAATATGCAGTTAGTTTCAGAATCCGACCCCAATTCGAGGTTTAAATCCCAATAATACAAAAAGCCCTAATTCTACCCAAATCCCCAGTTTCTTCCACGAAAACCCTAAATTTTAGGATGAAATTTGATGAAATGCAATGGGTAATTGTAAAAAAGTGTTTTAGAATCATATAACAACACTTTGGGGAAGAACTTGCGTCTTGAAAATTGCCTCTAAGCTTCCTTGCTTTTGAATATATGGAAGGATGTCCAATTCCCGTTTTGAGTTCTGTTTTTAAAATACTGGACAAGCCTTCTTTGCGTTCGCGAAGCATTGTGGCCAGAAGGGCCTTCGCGTTCGCGAAGACTTTCTCGCGTTCGTGATGGTCTTTCCCCCATCACCATCGCATTTGTGGGCCTTGGATTCGCGAAGAACAACTTAGAAATTCCCCAGCCCACATGCTTTTTACTCTATGGGTTCGCGTGATGCAGGTCGCATTAGCAAAGAGCAGCCCCCAGTCTGTGAACATGTCTTAGTGTTCGCGATGAACAAACCCCTCCGCAGCCCAGTTGCACTTCGCGTTCGCGGGAGTTGCTTCGCGAACGTGAAGCACAAGGTATCATCATACCAGAAGTAGCAACAGAACTTATTTTTCCTAAGTCCAAAACATCCCAAAGCCTATTCGAAACTCACCCAAGCCCTATTGGCTCCATAACAAATATGCACACTAGTCTAAAAATATCATACGAACTTTCTCGTGTGATCAAATTACTAAAATAACGCCTAAAACTACGGATTTCGCATCAAAATCTTTGAAATTTTCAAAAACATTTAATTTTTGTATTTTCACAACCGAGGGTCCAAATCACATCATATAAACTCCACTTCTCACCAAATTTTACAGACATGACTTAAATACCATATTAAACTTGTACCGAGCTCCGCAACTAAAATACGGGTTGGATACTAACAAAATCAAACATTATTCAATTTCTAAAAACTATTATATTTTTAGTTTAATAATTTTCTTCAAAAAATTATTTCTTGGGCTAGGGACCTCGTAATTCAATTTCGGTCATCGTCCAAGTCCCATATTTACTATGGACCCTCCAGGACAGTCAAATCAGGGGTCTGGGTCCATTTACTCAAAATATTGACCGAATTCAACTTAAATGAATTAGAAAGTCAAAACTTAATATTTTCTTAAATTTCACATTAAGGCTTTCCAGAAATACACCTAGACCGTGCACGCAAAATCGAGGAGAAGAAAAATGAGGTTTTGAAGGCCTCGAAACCCCGAATTGGGTTCTAAAATACGAGATGACCTTTTGGGTCATCACAATTTCTCACAACGCTAGCAACACGAATTATGGGTCTCTCCCACATAACAGGGAAACAATAAAATTTAGGAGACCGTTTCATATAATCCAAACCAAGAAATAGAATCAAATATTGGTATGTTATGTTCAAGGATTTTCCACTTGATGTGAGAAAGAACCTGAAAATAAATTATATTTAAGGTAATTTTAATACCTCCATACCTCGACGCACACCTAGATTTCCATATCTCGCAGCAAATAATAACATGTGTGATTTTGATAATGACCTGGACCACTTTGTTTTTTGCTTTGGAGCTCCACCACCTACTGATTATATTGAGTATAGGACTGTCGTCCAATCTGATCCTCAATGGCGCCCCAAAGAACTTCCATATATTTATGGCCATTTCTCCAATGACAAAAGTATGATGCATAGTTTTGGGGTGTGAAATTTTGAACACATACATCTCGAGACAATTTGTCTTCCACAATTTGCTATGATTTTATCAAATGGTACCTTCTCTTTAATAATTCTCCACATCAAAAAGGACATTTTATATGGAAGATATTTGTGCCACACTTTCTGTAATATTGGAGCATTGTTTCTTGCTTGTCTCACTACCTGCCAAATTGAGGAAGCTGTGAACAAGCCATTAGATGAGGGCATCTAAATAACATTGTCAGCAATATTAGGATCTCCAACCTTACATAATTGAATAAGCTCAATAATATATTCAGGCAATTCTTATAGCTCGTCAAAAATTATAGACCTACCAATTCTAACCTACCTGAACATCTTCATATTTTAAGGTACATCAAGTTGGACCACGCCAGCCAGAGCACCAATACCTAGCCAATTATCCCACCATAAACTAACAGATCCTTCATTGCATTTCCACAGTATATGTTTTCAAGCTTTTTCTCTGATCTCTAGTAGATTTTTCCAACAGTGAGAGTCCTTCTGATTCTTCTTTTGCTTGGTAAGATGAACTATACTGCAATATTTAACTCTTAAGAATTCTGCCCATACAGATTTGGAACTTTTAAATCTCTACCATCTTTTCAATGGACCGCACATTTCCCGAGTGTGGTCGCATAGCTAATTTCTGTCGCCGCACAATTATTGTGCGGTCCACATTTCTTTTTGAGCTTGAAATGAACTCTCTAACTTTGGCTCTTGAGTAGCTTCTGTAGCCGCACAATAATTGTGCGGTCCTCACTTTGCACTGAGGCTCTCCTTATTTTCCTTAACATTCTGTGGCAATAGATAGAAATCTGCGGTTCGCACATGAGCTTTTGTGCCTGGTTTTTATCCTTGTTCAAAATCGCTCTTTTTTGAGTTGGATTTCATCTTTGTGGCTCATTTTTCAATACTCTTGCAATTAAGCATATTTTATCAGTTTTTGAGAATACAATTAAACACTTTTGAACTAAAATGAAAGCCAAAAGGCGCTAATAAGTAGTCAAAATTCCCACTTATCAAAACCATAGAAAAATAGTAGTCAAAATTCCCACTTATAAAAACCATAGAAAAATAGCAGCACAACACACAGGGATAATTAGTAGGGGATCTCCTGAAATATTGTCTCGCAGTCTCAAAAGTAAATATGCAAGGATATATCCCGAGGAACTAGCTCGTAGTCTTTAAAGTAAATGTGTAGGGAGATCAGATGAAGTAACGCCTCGTAGTCTCAAAAGTAAATATGCAGGGGGGTCTCCGAGGTACTGCCTCGTAGTTCCAAAAGTAAACACACACCTCAAAACCGACAAATGCAACAATTAACAGCAGGAATTTGGTAGTTTAGACTAATACATATCAAGGAAAAATAGGAAATCAACTAAACATGCTGCACAGAGTTCAAATAAGCATTTAAGATACGTATACATGCGATAGTAGGCTAAACAGGATAACTACACATGCTGGCATAACTCAATTAAGATGAAATAGGTTACTACTCAGTAAAAATCGTATTTTCAACAATTAGCCCGTGTACACACTTGTTACCTCGCGTACACGACACTCACATATCACAGAAGTATCACAATAGTACCAAATCCTAAGGGAATTTCCCCAGCACAAGGTTAGGCAGGCTACTTAACTTGAACCAAGCTCAATCAATCAGTGAGAATGAATTCTCCACGATTTTCCAACTCTGTATGGCCCAAATCTATCCAAAAGTAATTGCATACCCTAAATACAACTATAAGAAACTAATCTAATTAATGAAATCGAGACTTTAGCAAGAAATTTGAAATTCTCCACAAAAAAGTTGACCCAGACCCACGTCTCAGAATTAGGTAAAAGTCACAAAATATGAACACCCATTCTCTCACGAGTTTAATCGTACCAAAATTACTCAAATCGAATATCAAAATCCCAATCAAAACTCAAAAATTTGGTTGAAGAACTTTCCAATTTTCCCCCTAATTTTCTCAGCTCAAATCCATAATTAGATGATAAAATCCTCTATATTATCACCTAAATCTAAGCTCTCAAAGTCCCAAAGTGAAAATGGGATAAAAACCCTCGAACTCTCACAGATGCGGACACTTAGTTGCACCTGCGGAAATTCCATCGCAGGTGCGAACTTGACTTAAGTCCCCTAGTCCGCTTCTGCTATCAAAGCTCGAACCTATGAGTGGGAACCTGCAAACTCTTGTCCACTTATACGAACTTTCCCTTCCAGCTCATTCCTGTTTCTGCTATCGTTCCTCCGTAAGAGCAGCTCCACTTCGGCGGTCCTCACGACACACTTGCGACCACTGGCCATCCTCATCGTCCCTGCATCTGCGGTCCTCTTTTGTGCTGACCCAAAAGGTCATCACTTGATTTACGAGTAAATTCAATGTTTTGAAGCCTTCTTTTTCCTCACCTCTATTTGCATGCATGGTCCGAGCGTATATCCGAAATGCTTTTATGTGGAAATATGATGAAAATGTTAATTTGGCCTTTAAAACTAAATTTAAGTTGACTTTGGTCAACATTTTGGGAAAACGGACTCGAACCTGCGATTTGATGATCCTGGAGGGTCCATAGAAAAATATGGGACTTGGGCGTATGCTCGGAATCGAATTCCGCGGTCCCAAGCTCGAGAAATGAATTTTTGAAAGAAATTGTTTTACTGAAAATATGAGAGTTTTTGGAAATTTGTTTATATTTGAAATTTATGGTATTGGACCCGTATTTTGGTTCTGGAGCCCGGTACAGGTTCAATGTGACATTTAAGATGCGTCTGTGAAATTTGGTAAGAAACGGAAGTTTTGTGATGTGATTCGGACCCGTAGTTGTAAAATTTGATACTTTGAAAGGTTTGAGATTTTTTTAGATTTTTATGCTAAATTCGTTGTTTAGGATGTTATTTTGGCGATTTGATCGCACGAGCAAGTCTGTATGATATTTTTAGACTTGCTGCATATTTAGTTTAGATCCCCGAAGGCTTGGGTGAGTTTTGGATAGGCGTCAGAGTGTTTTTGGACTTAGAAAATCTGGTGTTTTTGCTGTTTAGTGGTGTCCAGGTTTTTGTGCCATGCGATCACATAGGTAGGTTCATGATCGCATAGTGTAGTCTCAGGGGGGCCTATTTGGTGCTATGGGATCGCATAGTAACCGTTGACACCTAATTTTTCCCTATGTATTTTTATATACAAAATACTTTCAAAATAGCATTGTGTATGCATATATAAGCATGCCCAAGAGTATTGGTATTTTTTTCCTAATTTCTTAAGATTTTAAAATTAATTTATTGTCTATTTCTAGCAGTACAAAATCCAATAATTATTACTAAAATTATTATTTTGGTGAATAATTTATTTCTATTCTCATATTTACACCAAAATATAATTAATGTGATTTTTGCACGTTTTTATAAATTTCCTATTTACGATTAACAACATTTTGCAATTATAAAATTATTTTCAGTATTTTTAGATTAATATTTATATATTATTAATTAGTTCAGTACTTTTAATTTATTTTTAAAATTATTTTAACTATTGTTTATAAAATGAAAGAGGGAAAATTGGCTATTTAACACATAGCCCATTTCTATTTCAATTTTAGCCTCAATTTGACCCCCAGTTCCGCCCAAATCAAAACTAGCCCAATTCATAAAACTACCCGACCCACAGCTGATGTGCCGGAGAATTTCGGCACATTTCAATACTAATTGCTTAGATTTTAGCTTATTTTAGTGCAATTATAATCGATACTTATGTAGTTTTGTTACTTCTACAGTACATAAGGAAGGGGAACTCAAGAACATGGAAATGGAAGCAAAAAAGACAAGAAAAGAGCAAAAGGTTGCACAAATGCTGATCTGCGGTCCACTATGCGATCGCAGATCATACATGCGAGCCGCATAATGGACTAGAGAATCGCATATTGAAACAGAGACATGAGCATAATTTCAAGTGAAGAGTGCGGTTCAAGATGCGACCGCATAATCAAAATGCGGCCCGCATAATGATCGCATAACCAACCATGAAGACTACTGAAGGTCAACAATGCGAGACAAAATGCGGCCGCAAAACTCAAATGCGGACCGCATAATGGTAATGCGCTGAAGACCTGTGAACTAGGGTTTTACTCTGCAGTCTGGATGCTCAAAATGCGGACCGGATACTTGTTCTGCGACAAGAATGTGGTCGCATATCAGACCTGAAGGGGCAATTTTGTCCATTTTCTGTCCCAATTTTTGCCCCACTATAAATAGTTTTATGAGGCTTTTGTGGGCTCATCTTGTCTACTCTTTACACTACATTCCAAGACATAAATATTCTCTCTTTTTGGAATCTTTTGGTTGAAGATTCCCTACTTTGTAAGCATTCATGGCATTAAATATCAGTTGGTCCTTGTATTTTAGCATGTGTAGCTAACTTTAAATACTAAGGTTGTGGACCCTAAATGGGTGTTATGTTAATGGGTGTTTAACATTGAATATATGTATAATGGTTGGTTGATATTTATTTACTTCTCATTCTTTATTTATTGTTGGTGGTTGCAAACATTAACACAAGCCATTAAATTCTTGTTTTGCTTGGGAAAGTGGGTTAGAATTTGGTAGAAGTAAATATAAAAAACTCAAGGCTTTACACCTTGTTTAATAAAATCGCTTAGGGATAACTGGATTTTATTTGGCATATATTAATTGTTATGAATTCAACTCTTCTACATTTGGGATAATTTAAAAGAGGAAATACTATCCAATTATTGGGAAATATTGTCTAGCTGCTTAGACATCAATTGCATATCAAAGAACCGACCATTAGAAATATATCATATTAACACCGATAGCATTACACATCATTAATGGGGACACAACCTTGGTTTAATTAATCTCATTAATTAACATATAAACACTCCAATTAGTTATTTCCAAAACAACTTCTATTCATACTCTTGTTACTACTAATCTACACTCCTGTTACTATTAACCGAATAGAATTACGATTTCAGTCGGGCAACACACTGATTCAAGTAACCTTTTCACAACTATTCCCTATGGGATTCGACCCCAACCTTGTTGGGTTATTATATTTTACATCGACCACCTTACACGAATTATTAAAGTGTAATTTGAGCGTATCAACAACCCGTCTACACGAACTGCCTGGTTCCCCTTTAAATCCCAGCCGTTGATCTAACAGATTAACAACTCACGTTCTCCCTTTCCTTTTTAATTTACCAACACCCACAAAACCTAAATCATTTCCACCTACCAACCGCGTTTGAACTCCCCCATTCTCTCAACTCTCTCTAGCCCACTCTGAAACCCTAATCGATTCCCACCTCATTCTACCATGATTCCACAGGAATCCATGGCATTTCTGGACATAGGTGGCCTATACTCACCCTCTATCACCATTAAACCTAAGCTACTCGAAGTTTGGAGGCCTGACTTCAATGGCTCTCTTTAGATCTATCTCAAATCTGTAGATCTACGGCCTCTCCGGCCATTATTCCCCATATTCAAGCAATATGAGTCTTTTCGACTCAGGATCCGACTTTTCTCAAGACCTTTCTCATTCTAGGGTTTGCTCTGCAACTTTATGCCCTCTAAGGTTCTATACTTACTTATTTTTCTTAGATATGTGCCATGCCTGAGCTTTACTTGACTTTTTAAAGTTTTTTCCCAAATTTCCTTTTTAAAATCGTTCAATTTCAATTTTAGGGTTTCTGAAAAAGGATTTCTTCCAATATTTCGATTCTTCATGTTCTTTCTTTATGTGTATTTTATGCTCGTATGTTTGCTTCTTACTATGCTTGAGTTTGCTCTATTGTTTCTTTTCTATTATGCAAGACTTTTCTGTTCTTTGCTATCACTCTGATGCTCACATATTGATTTGTGTTGTTACTCTTCTATACGTGTTTATGATTGAGTTCTTTGATTTTGCTCGCTTTGCTAAGTTCTGTTTGTGTTCCTACTAAGCATATTTTTCTCTATTGTTGTTCAAAAATTCGTATCCTCTTTTCCTTCTGAACTTGATTCTGTATGTTTATCTCTCACAAGTCTTTGAAAGAGACTTCTAAGCCTCTTTTCAATGACCTGTTTGCTTATCTCCATTTTCTGACTCTATTCGAAACCCTAGGTTTTGGGGGATTTCTTTGGCAAAGTGATATTAGGGTTCCACTTTTGGACCCTAGGCTTTCTGACTCACTATGAGTTTGTAATCGAACGTGAATCCCTTTGCTTGTGACTCTGAAACTTTCAATGTTAGACTCTCTCTTTTGTTTGATCTATATGCTTTATATATGAGAAAATTCTTCTTTCAAAGGGTTTTCACCAACCAAATGATTGATTCTAAAATCCCTTTAATAAAGATGATGATTTGTCACTGATTTTTTCGATTGAACCTCCTTTACCCTACTGGCTGTGTACTTGGTCTTTTTGTGTAAAAATTCCATGCTTGTGATGTTTTCCTTAAATACATGATCATGTGTATTCCTTCTTTAATTATGTACTAATTTTAAATTATTTCTATATTTATGTGACTCTTTCCTTAGTTACTTTGGATTCCCTGTGATCACAATTGTATCCGGGATCCTCTTGGTTGATTTTCGAACTGTTGTCCTATTTTTTTTATATAAATACACTGTTATTCCAACTTTCCTTAATTACCCACTATGTATTTGGCCTTGTTTATACACTATGTGGTTTCTTTGCCCTAATCAGCCTTACTGAACTGACTTCTTTTCCTTATTCTGCCTTGACTAACCGTTTGAACTAGACTCCTTAATTAAAAGAGTCCAGTTGTCTTAATTGACACTAATTAATTACTATTTCCATGTTTTTGCACTCTTTGCCTATGTACTGCTAGTTTTCAAAACTATATAAAGACTTGTCTTCCCTCTTTACAAAGACACTGAGATTCACACGAACAAAAACACTTCCAATTGCATACTTTCCTGCACTACTGTTTTGAAATCAACACTCTACTTTGCTTGAGATCTTTTGGAATCACTTTGTTTGAAACTTGGCTCTCTCAAGACTACTGTTTTATTACTTGTTTTCCTTTGAAGCTAGTATGTTTTTCATTTAGTTTTTTGCATCATCCCTATGTGTTTACTTTACAGTTCTCGCACTCTTGTTTGCTTTACTGTTCATGTGCAATGACCTATGATAATTGTGTTCCTTCCTTGCTCGTTCTATTATGAATCCTTACCATTATTCCCTTCTGTATGCTTGAGTTAAGGTCGTGGCCTGGCAGTACTTAAATTACTGCCCAGGCCATAACCTGATCCACAATGGATTTTAACTCCTAAGTTGGCTAACAGGCTGGTCAGGGGTGTGCCAGCATTACCATTTGCTGGGCATGACCACTAGCCTGCCAAGGCTTCCCCTAATTCCCCTATGCACTCACACTTATTCTTAGACTCTTAAGTTCTGCCCCTCTCTTATGAGCCTTGCTTTGGGAGCTGGAATTCCCTTTGAACTTGGACATCTGAGGGCTGGCATTTCTACACTATACTATGATCTTAATTCTGCAATGTGTTTGGGGTGTAAGCGTTGCCTGGAGCCTTGGAGACTCTTGGGAACTTTGACACATCCCAAATATGAGAAAGTCCTTTGGAAATATGATCCTGGAAGTTGGTTTATCTCATATTGTTGGACTTTGAGTCTGAATTAGGTTGTTTGGATATAGCTGGAACTTCTGATGTAATTTTACTTTTCTTTTCTGATTCATTTGGATCTGTAATAATTTGTAATAACAACTGGGGATGGCTAGTTGAAAGGAATGGGGATGAATGCATGAAAAGGGTAGAAAACTTGCCTATATGTTGTTTATAATTTCTGCATTATGCATTTTAATAAAACTCATGCCTACAAGTTTTCCCGCATTTTAGAAATTTCCTATAAGTTCTGCACATCTGCATCGTAGAAATTGTGCCTTAAGTTTTTCTGCATTCTGCATTTAGAAATTATATCCATAAGTCCTGCACTTCTGCATTTTTTTTAGAAATTATGCCTAGAAGTTCTGCATATAGAAATCATGATCTTAGGTTTCTGCACTTCTGCATACACATACTACCAGGTAAACAGTCTCAGGTTTAATAAATAACCAACTTCACTCTAGATACCACACCTATAGGACTCTTGCATTTTTGTAATTGTTTAAAAATCAATTAAACATAGAAATCATCCCTATAGGAATAATCAACTGAACCAACTTCGTCTATTTCATCTTACGAGCCTAAATAAGTCATAAGGTCGTCAAAATCTGCAGATTTTTTTGTTTATAAAACCAGCAACCTTTTTCCCTAAAATATGTACGCTCTATCAGATGTCATGCCTATAGGTCTCACTTAGGCAAACTATTAGGTAATTAATTGCATCAATTCTGATAAACTACATCCAGACAAGGCTAATTCGGACTACTCATCTGATAAATATGTGATTAATCAGCCCAGCCCACGTTTTTAATTTAATTCAGACCAAACCAGTATTTGAAGTCATGCTATGTTTGCTCTTTTAAGTGAGGAGGCTTGTGTGAGCCTTAATTGCTATTTTACCCCATAACTGTTTTGTGTTTTGAATGTCGCCTAGACTTTTATCCTTTGAAACTCTGAAAAGCCCCAACTCCCTTCCCTTTAGGACTAGTGGTCTCAATGCCTCCGGGACTGATAGGATCGGGACGGGTAATAGCATGCATTATGTAAAAATACTATCCCGCGCTTTAATACCTTAACGGGGTGAGAAGGGTAGATATGGATATGACGACCACGCGATAATACCACGTGTATAAATGGTTACCGGGTGTTGTGTGGGGTGATCCATATTAATCATAAACCTAGGACCCCCTCCCTTTTAATTGCTTTCGTCTATCTCTTTTAAATTATCTCAATCTTTGATAAAATTTCTGCCCTCTTTACCTTGCCTCAAGTTTTAACTTATTTGCAATGTTGTATGTGAATCCCTCCTATTTGAGCCCTTTATTGCTTACTTGATTATGTGAACTCATAATTGTAGCATGGCCGGGAACCACGCTAGTGGATCTTAGGGGGTGCCTAACACCTTCCCCCTGAGATAATTTCAAGCCCTTACCCATTCTCTAGTTCTTCTTTTCTTTTAATTTTCTTAGTGTCCTAATGCACTTAATCATTAGGTGGCGACTCTTCTAAATCTCAAACCCACATTCCCAAAAGGAATAGAGTTGTCCGCCCAAATGTCATGAACCTAATTTCGCCTTTAGAGAAAAAGGCAGCATCGACAGCATGGCGACTCTGCTGGGGAATTTCTTTTAGGCTTTTACCATTTCATCTTATTTGTGACTTTATTATTTTTTATTGCCTTTACTGAATGTCTTTATCGCTTCTTCTACTAAACTAACTTGGCTTTTCATTTCTTTTTCTTTTAACGCATTCCTTTTTAGGTTTCCTTCAATATTGTTGTAATTAAGAGCAATTATTGTAATCATTACTTTATGAATGTGTAAATACATGACAACCTATTTCATTCTTGTAATTTCACCTTCAACGTCATATTCCACTCGTGCCAAACAAAATACCATAGAAAAGCTTATAATGAGTGGTTGCGCCCTTCCGATATTATCACACACTAAATTTGGCAAAAGCGTATTTGCAGTAAAACAAGTCGATCAACGGTGCAGTCGACAGTTCCGTGCCTTTCCCTATTGAGTTGTCTGTTCAATGGTACAAGTATAATACCCCATAGAAACCTTACTCTATTTAAACTATGCATGCATCACTGTCAAACCTAGACGAGTCGGTTATGTTTTCCGCATAACAACTCTTTAAGATAGCCTCGTCCAAAGTCCATCGGGTTTCCTTGAAACCCAAACAGACAACACTACGTTCTGTGCATTTATTTGGGGAATTGAATGCTTTTATGCTAATTATTGGTTTAAATAGTCGAGTCCGGCGGGGGTAAGGGTCTAACACTTTGTTTTGCACAAAATGAGGCACGAAGTCCCCTGATTCGGTATAGTAACCAACATCTACCCAAGGTTGCTAAGCTGGTGGGAAGAGAGTGAACACAAAGAAATCCAAGAAGCCATCAAAAGCTAATTGAAGAATGGAAAGGTATGGCTGTCAGCGGCAACAAATGACTGGGGTATTTGGAACGAGGTTTAGTGGAGCTAGAAAGGAAGTTCATCCAGAGGATTGAAAACTACCAGAACGCTGAGGGAAACGAAGTAGGACACTTGGCGAGAACCTACTTGATGCTGGGACTGCGTGATCTGGTGAAGCTGTTCGATGGAGCTAAAGATGTCAAGTCTGGGGAAGGTCCTTCTGGGACCAAGTAGTTAGGAGTCTTTTCTTTGCTTTAAATGTAATAAGGCCAATGGCCATTAGTGACGTTTTTATTTTTCGCAATTTTAGTGTCGTTTTGGGATTCATCTTATTTTTATCAATAAAATGAGGCATTTAGAATTATAAGTTCTCCAAATCAACTTGTCTTTAGGCCTACCTCGGGGACAACGAGGATCCCAAATTAGGGCACGATTTATATTCTTGCACTCTGTGTTTAAATATTGCGATGTTTTTCTTCCCATGATCCACACTAACTTGTTACCTTTTTGATTTTTCTTTTTATTTTATTCACTTTCCCCAAAGGTTAGTTCGTGCACTCTGGCATCGTCATCATATTCCAAAAGATCTAAAGGTCCTCCACCTCCTCCTATCAGAAACAAGAACAAGGGGAAAATGGAAGATTTGAGCAACATCAAAAAGGAGAGTTCGGTTGAAAGGGTAAAGACTTCTCAGGGTATTCAGGTTTCCAAAGAAAGTGCCTCCCAGCTCGAACAGAAGTTACTGAAATTTCAGGAAGAACTGGACCAAGTTCGGAATTTGGAGAGCTTGTCATTTTCCCTCACTACCCAAATGTCAACTTCCCCAACACTCAAAATCCTATAACTCTTCAAAACATCCCGAAACCACATAACCAACCCACTCCCCATCATCACTGCAACACATGCGACACTTCAAGCAACACCCCACTGCTCATCCCTGAACCACTAAACTCCAAAAATGATCATCTCCAGAACACCCCCATCTATGTGGAAACCATACCACATCCCATTCAGCCCGCCTCGAGCACGCCTGAGTCTGATGACAAAGACTCTCTTATCAAGAATCTGGCCGCGGAACTCAAGAAGCTGACTAGCCGAGTCCAGGGTATTGAAGGAAGCAAGGGGATCGAGGGACTGAATTACAAACACCTTTGCATTCAACCAAATGTCGAACTACCCGAGGGGTACAAACCTCCCAAGTTCGAGATGTTTGATGGCACCGGGGATCCCAGAGTTCATTTATGGACATACTGCGACAAACTGGTCAGAGTAGGAAAAGATGAAAAGGTTCGCATGAAGCTCTTTATGAGGAGTCTGAAAGGGGATGCTCTATCTTTGTACATTAGCCAAGACCTGAAGAAGTGGTCAAACTAGGTAAGTATCACATCCAATTTCATGGACATGTTCAGATTCAACATGGAGAATGCACCAGATGTGTTCTACATCCAGAACTTGAAAAAGAAACCCACGGAGACATTCCGCGAGTATGTTACTCATTGGAGATCAAAAGCCGCTAAGGTCAGGCTGGCGTTATAAGAGGAATAAATGAACATGTTTTTTGTCCGCGCCCAAGACCCACAGTACTACAAAAGGTTGATGCTGATTGAAGGCCAGAAATTTTCCGACATCATCAAGCTAGGGGACAGGATCGAGGAAGGTATTAAAAGTGGTATGGTCACTAACTTTGAAGAATTACAGGCTACCAACAAGGCTCTACAGTCTGGTGGCATGTCCAAGAAAAGGGATGTGAGCGCCGTTATGATTGCATAAAGAACAAAATCCCCAATAAAATACCAAACCTATCCAATACCCCCTTTTACATATCAACCTACCTCAAATTACCAAACACATTTGCCCTCTTACCAAGCTCCACCACCCACTAACCAATCATCTCCACCTCCCGCATATCAGCCTACTTTACCCTAATACTCCCAACCCGCACACGTCTATCAAGCCTACAATACCCAATAAGCCCATTATCAATCACCTCGCCAAAAGTTTCCTAGACCCCGAACCAAACTTCGACTGCAGATATACCAAACAATATACTGCCATTGCCGAACCAATCGACCAGTTGTATGAAAGGCTTAAAGTTGTTAGTTACGTCACCCCCATCCCTACTATAACTCCAAAAAATCCTTCCCAATGGATCAACCCAAACAAAACCTGTGCATACCACTCCGACATAAAGGGGCATACCATTGATGAATGTCGCTCTCTAAAGGATAAGATTCAGGCATTGATTGATAACAAGATCATCGTGGCAAAGGAGACTACTCCTAATGTTCGCAACAACCCCGTGCCTGACCACAAAGGCGGAGGCGTTCACGTGATTGAGATAGAAGATGATTGGGACCCCAAAGGATCAATCAGATCGATCGCTGAAGGTGACGAACCAAACAAACCAACAGTCACACTTAATCTAATTGTAGTCCAGATCCGGCCTTCTGAAGACACTGAAGTGAACATGTCTGTACCACTTGATCTTGAAACACCATCTTCTACAAAGACCCTAGGACCAATTGATGTCGAGTTTGAGTCCCCAAAAGCACCTGCACCATTTGAAGTTGCTGTGTTACCTCCCAAAGCAAGGTTACCTATCCCAGTGGCAATGTCATCCATAGCGCCATTACATATGAAGACCATCCCATGGGATTACATAGCTGAGGCAAGGAGAAAAGGAAAAGCCAAAACTAGAGAAGCAGTTGTGGCGCAGGGTATGACAAGAACTGGCAGGGTTTACACTTTGGAACATTTAGCTGAATCGAGTAAGCAGGCCTCTAGACGACCTATTGAAACTGGTCCTGATGATCTCTGGAGAAAGATACAAGCAAAGGAGTACTTAGTCATTGATCAACTAAATAAAACATCGGCACAAATCTCCATCCCAGCTCTGCTGCAAAGCTCCGATGCATATAAGAATGCCTTGTTAAAGATACTGAGTGAGGCATATGTACCCAACAACATAACTAGAGGAGAAATGGCAAACATGGTAGGGTAAGTATTGGAAAGTCACAAAATCACTTTCCACGAAGATGAGCTATCGCCGGAAGGGCTAAGCCACAACAAAGAATTGCACATCACTGCATAGTGCGAGGATTATTTCATCACCAGGATTCTGATTGACGGAGGGTCCAGAGTCAATATTTGTCCATTGGTAACTCTCAGAACATTAGGGAAGAGCATGCATGAGATAAAGGATGGAGCCATCAACGTCAAAGCTTTTGATGGTTCCCAAAGGTCCACTATCGGGGAAATCAGTTTATGTCTACAAATGGGATAAACCTAGTTCGACGTTGACTTTCAAGTAATAGACGTCCCAACGTCTTACAACTTGCTATTGGGATGACCCTGTATCCATGCCACTGGAGCTGTAGCATCAATCCTACACCAGGCAGTGAAGTTTGAGTGGAATCACCAAGAGGTGATTATTCATGGCGACGTTAGCAATCCTATATACAGTCGCCAGACCATCCCGGTAATCGGAAGAAGAAGGAAGATAGGCGGAGAAACCTAGCATCACATTTAGGAAGTCAGCGCCATGGAAAAGTATAAATGGTGGGATAATAAAATTTAAAGTATACTGAATTGGTGTGGGTACGAACCTGGCAAGGGACTCGGTAAGAACATCCATGGAATCACCAATTCTATCAAGCTGAAGAAACATGGTACAACTTTTGGTTTGGGATATGAATACACTTGGGAGAAGTTCAACCACTGGTCACCACCATGGCGTAGTCCCTAGTACCCACTGGAGCATCCGATACCTTGCCTGGAGCAAACTTTCTAGCCAGCCGATGTCATATATGGATCGGAAGAAGAGGAAGCACTGGCGGCAATGAGGAATTTGTTTTTGGAAGATGATAATATGTACTGTTGTGTCATTTTTGAGGAGGAAGTCCCTTCCATATAATCCGTGACCTGACGAGCACGCCTCAACAATTGGTCCATCAGAACCACTTGGGCCTGGAAAGCTTCGGGGTAGCAAGGCTAAACAAAGCACCATGCATCATCTTTTTTTTTTGCTAGTTGACTTTCTTTCCGCATTTTAATTTCGAAATAAGAGCTCCAATGTTAAAAAAAATTATGAAATTTATCAAAGCATTTCAGTTTCCTATAAATCTCGCACTTATTACCTTTTATCTTTTACTTTATTTATACAACATTACTATTACTTATCTTGATGAACCGATGATTGTGACTTGCAACGAGACAACACAATAAACAGATATAGAATCAGAAAAGGATGATATACTAGAAGAGATTGTTAAAGAGGTTGAGGATTTTGAGAACAGGCCTAAGTCCAATCTGGATGAGACTGAGGTTGTTAACTTGGGAAATACAGAGAATGTCATAGAAACGCGCATCAGTGTTCATCTGCCGCCATCAAAAAAGAAAGAGTACACGGAATTTCTAAGGGAATATGAGGACATATTCGCCTGGTCATATGATGACATGATTGGTCTCAGTACATATATTATAGCTCACAAACTGCCAACCGATCCTGCATGTCCCCCGGTAAAGCATAAGCTCAGGAAGTTCAAACCTGACATGAGTTTGAAAATCAAGGAAGAAGTCACCAAGCAAGTCAAAGCCAAGGTTCTCAGGGTAGTAAAGTACCCAACATGGTTAGCCAACATCGTGCCCGTACCAAAAAAGGACGAGAAGGTTAGAGTCTGTGTCGACTACCGGGATCTTAACCGGGCCAGACAACTTCCCCCTGCTAAACATACACATCTTAATTGACAACTATGCCAAGCATGAACTACAGTCATTCGTCAATTGTTTTGCTGGGTATCATCAGATATGGATGGATGAGGAAGACGCGGAGAAAACGGCTTTCATTACCCCGTGGGGGATGTATTGTAACAATATGATGTCGTTTGGGTTAAAGAATGTTGGGGCCACCTACATGAGGTCCATGACTACTATCTTCCATGACATGATACATAAAGAGATCAAGTTGTATGTAGCGATGTCATCATCAAATCCAAAGAGCCACTGACCACATTGAAGATCTGAGGAAATTATTTAACAGACTGAGAAGGTACAATTTGAAGTTGAACCCCGCCAAGTGTGCATTCGGGGTTCCTGCCAAAAAACTACTTGGGCTCATCATAAGTCGCCGAGGAATAGAGCTAGATCCATCAAAGGTTAAGGCTATTCAAGAATTTCCACCGCCAAAGAACAAGAAGGACGTGATGGGTTTCTTAGAGAGACTCAACTACATTAGCCGGTTCACAGCTCAGTCTACTGTCATTTGTGAGCCAATCTTTAAGATGTTGAAGAAAGACGCCACCACCAAATGGGCTAATGACTATCAGAAAGCCTTCAACAGAATCAAGGAATACCTGTCAACACCGCCAGTTTTGGTTCCGCCCGAACCAGTTAGACCTCTATTGCTCTACCTTACGATATTGGATAGAGCATTCGGTTGTGTTCTGGGACAAAATGACGAAATAGGGAGAAAGGAGCAGTCCATCTACTATCTCAGCAAGAAGTTCACCCCATACGAGGCCCGATATTCTCTATTAGAGAGCACCTATTGTGCTCTGACTTGGGTAGCTCAGAAGTTGAGGCATTATTTCTTTGCCTATACTACTTATCTCATATCGAGGATGGATCCGCTAGAGTACATCTTTCAGAAGCCCATGCCCACTGGAAAGCTAGCCAAGTGGCAAATCCTGTTGAGTGAATTCGACATTGTTTATGTGACTCAGAAGGAAATCAAAGGACAAGCATTGGCAGATCATCTTGCTGAAAATCCCATGGATGGAGAATACGAGCCTCTAAAGATGTATTTTCCTAACAAAGAGATATCTTTCATATGAAAAGACATTGCAGAATCCTATGACGGTTGGAGAATGTTTTTCGATGGAGCAGCAAGCTTCAAAGGAGTTGGCATACGAGCAATCCTAGTATTAGAAACCGGTCAGCATTATTCGGTGTCTGCGAAGCTCAAATTCCCATACACCAACAACATGGCCGAATACGAAGCCTACATCTTAGGGCTCAAGTTGGCCATTGACATAAACATTCAGGAGTTGCTGGTGATCGGAGATTCAGACCTGCTTATACATCAGGTCCGAGAAGAATGGGCAACCAAGAATTCCAAGATACTCCCTTATCCGCATCATGTACAGGAGTTGAGGAAGAGATTTACAAAGATAGAGTTTCAGCATGTCCCCAGAGTTCAGAATGAGTTTGCCGATGCATTGGCTACTCTATCCTCTATGATTCAACATCCAGATAAGAATTTCATTGATCCTATCCCGGTAAATATTTATAATCAGCCAGCTTACTGCGCTCATTTCGAGGAAGAAGCGGATGGGAAACCCTGGTTTCACGATATCAAGGAATATTTGGCAACAGGAGAATATCTAGAGCTTGCAAACGCTACTCAAAAGTGCACACTTCGAAGGTTATCCAATAATTTCTTCCACAGTGGAGGAATACTGTACAGGAGAACTCCCGATTTGGGATCGTTAAGGTGTATCGACGCAAAGGAAGCATCTAGGCTATTTGAAGAAATTCATGCAGGAACCTGCGACCCACATATGAATGGTTTTGTCTTAGCCAAGAAAATACTCCGAGCCGGTTATTTTTGGATGACTATGGAAACTGACTGCATCCCATATGTCCAAAAATTCTATCGTTGTCAGATACATGCAGACATGATAAAGGTGCCTCCAAACGAGCTTACTGCAACAAGCTCTCCATGGTCGTTCGCTGCTTGGGGGATGGATGTTATCAGACCTGTCTAGCCTGCCACGTCAAATAGGCACAGATTCATTCTAGTGGCAATTGATTATTTAACCAAATGGGTTAAAGCAGCATCATACAAGGCAGTGACTAAGAAAGTCATGGCAGACTTTGTCCGCGACCGCATTGTTTGCCGGTTCGGCATCTTAGAGTCAATCATTACTGACAATGGTTCCAATCTTAACAGTGACCTGATGAAAGCAATGTGTGAAACGCTCAATATCAAACACAAGAATTCTACAGCCTACAGACCTCAGATGAATGGATCTGTAGAAGCGGCCAATAAGAATATCAAGAAGATACTAAGGAAAATGATAGAAAAGCATAAATAGTGGCATGAGAAGTTATCATTTGCTTTGATGGGGTACCGCACCATAGTTTGCACATCATTCGGGGCGACTCCTTATATATTGGTTTATGGTATAGAGGCAGTCATTCCCGCTGAGGTAGAAATCCCTTCCCTGAGAATCATACAGGAAGCAGAACTCGATGATGCATAATGGGTAAAGAGTCGCTACGAGCAGTTAGCTCTTATAGATGAGAAGAGAATGAACGCAGTTTGTCATAATCAACTTATCAGAACAGAATGTCCATAGCCTTCAACAAAAGAGCCAAGCCAAGACGATTCACACCGGGACAACTAGTATTGAAGAAATCTTCCCACATCAAGATGAAGCCAAGGGGAAATTCTCTCCCAACTAGTAGGGTCCGTACATGGTTCACCATGTTCTAACAGGAGGAGCCCTCATACTTGCAGAAATGGACGGAGAAGTTTGGCCAAAGCCGATCAATTCAGATGCAGTCAAACGATTATATGTAGCCATTTATGATATAATTTGAACTACGCCTGACCTGATTCCCGTTTAAGAGAGGATACGTAGGCAGCCCTATGGGTTCGGTCATAATTCAATAAAATTTTCATTTCCCCCCGCCATTGGAAACTGGGGCAGAATTTTGAGGAGGACCCTCAAAATCTTGAAGTTGATTTTCAGCCATTCATCGCACGCAGTCGTCAGAAGCACCAGCCCAGTAAACTGGGGAAGAATTTTGAGGAGGACCCTCAAAATTCAAGAGTCGGAGATATGGCAATATCTTGAACCGCGTCGATGTCGTCGGTTCATCTAAAAGAAAATTATTTTAACTATGCATTTATGTTATGTTTTTTACTAAATCTATCAAAATTTGCTTTGTTTGACAACGCTACCCGAATGATACATACAGTATCACCAGATCAAAGCCGAGTAGGTCAAGCAGAGCCAGTGGGGAAATAGCCTAACCTTCCCCACTTCTACAAAACTCACAATTTTTCTTTGGATGTAGGCACCCGAGTCGCAAAATCATCAGATATTTGCACACTCATACTTTACAGGAATACAACTCTTAGAATCATCACCTATTACAATTGCTATCCGTACACGAAATCCCCAACAACCACAATATCGCAATTAGCTATCAGCTATCATCTATGAACTAAGAGATTTCATTACTATTCGCCTTTTATTTCCCTGCATTGCCTAAGGCTACCTTTTAGCCTTACGAGAATAAGCACTATCTCCATCTGCATTTCGCTACATTGCATAAGGCTACCTTTCTGCCTTCCGAGACTAAGCACTGTCTCCATCTGTATTTCCCTGCATTGCATAAGGCTACCTTTCTGCCTTCCGAGACTAAGCACTGTCTCCATCCGCATTTATTGCATTGGATAAGGATACCTTTCTGCCTTTCGAGACTAAGCTTTGTCTCCATCTGCATTTCTTGCATTGCATAAGGCTACCTTTCTGCCTTCCGAAACTAAACTCTCTCTCCATCTGGATTTCTTGCATTGCATAAGGCTATCTTTCTGCCTTCCAAGACTTATCTCTGTCTCCATCCTGTATGGCTGAAATATCGCCACTTTATTTCTCTTGCGTGGCTGAAATATCGCCACTTTATTTCTCTTGCATGGCTGAAATATCGACACTTTATTTTCTTGCATGGCTGAAATAACGCCACTTTATTTTTCTTGCATGGCTGAAATATTGCCACTTTATTTTCTTGCATGGCTGAAATACCGCTACCCTTTTATTTACGTCTTGCATCATTTGAAAGATTGCCACCTTCTGGATTTCATGGGCTGAAAGATCGCCAAATTGTCCAAAGGCGTCATTGTTCAAAGGCACCATTTTCATAGCCCGAGAACACCATGCCATGGCCTGAGGACCCCATTTATCTTTTTCATATCATTATTCAAAGGCATCATAGTTCGGAGGCATCGTTCTCATAGCCCGAGAACATCATTTCATAGCCTGCGAATCCTTTATCATACGCTTCATAGCCCAGGACGTCATGGTCCGAGGATGTCATCCTAACCGTCCAAAGACAACATTCATGGTCCAATGGGAACTTGCATCACGTTTAAATTTACGCACAATATATGTTGGTATTATTCTTTTGCAGGTACACCGGCTAGCAACGACCTTCTCGGCAGGAGTGATCCCACTCTAGTTCCCGCAGCCTATCAGACTCTGACCACCCTTCTCAACCTGAACGTCGCATCCATTTTTTTCAAAAATCTCCATCGGCATATTTTGTCAATGGATCTTGAACTACATATGGCCTGATTCCTGTAAGACCAGGGATATATGGGTAGCTTAGGAACCAGAGCTCGGTCAAAATTCTTCAAATCGTCTCATTAGGTCAAAATTGGCCATCATATCTTTACCCGACAACTCTTTCATCCTCCCCGGGTAAAGAGGGGCAGCTGTTGATACCCAATTTTTCCCTATGTATTTTATATAAAAAATAATTTCAAAATAGAATTGTGTATGCATATATAATCATGACCAAGAGTTTTGGTATTTTTCCTCAATTTTTTAAGATTTTAAAATCAATTTATTGTCTTTTCTAGCAGTACAAAATCCAATAATTATTCCCAAAAATATTATTTTGGTGAATAATTTATTTATATTCTCATATTTACACCAAAATGTAAATAAGGTGACTTTTGTACGTTTTTAAAAATTTATTTGGTACTTTTAAAACTAAATTGCATATAATTGTAATTATAGCCTATTTACGATTAACAATATTTTGCAATTAGAAAATTATTTCCAGTATTTTTAGATTAATATTTATATATTATTAATTAGTTCAGTATATTTAATTTATTTTTAGAATAATTTTAACTATTTTTATAAAATGAAAGAGGGAAAATTGGCTATTTAACACAAAACCCATTTCTATTTCAATTTTAGCCTCAATTTGACCCCTTATTCCGCCCAAATCAAAACTAGCCCAATTCCTAAAACTACCTGACCCACAGCTTGTCTAAACGACCCGCCCCACTCCCTTTTAAATCCCAGTCGTTGATCTAACAGATCAGCGGCTCACGTTCTCCCTTTCTTTTTTTAATTTATCAACACCCCCTAAACCTAAATAATTTCCACCTACTAGCCGCCTTTGAAACCCCCATTCTGTCAACTCTCTCTAGACCACTCCGAAACCCTAATTGATTCCCACCTCATTCTCCCATGATTCCACCGGAATCTATGGCGTTTCAGGCCATGGGTGGCCTATACTCACCCTCTCTCACCACTAAACCTAAGCTGCTCAAAGTTATGAGGCCTGACTTCAATGGCTCTCTTTAGATCTATCTCATATCTATAGATCTATGGCCTCTCCGGCCATTATTTTATCATATTCGAGCAATATGAGTCTTTTCGACTCAGGATCCGACTTTCCTCAAGACCTTTCTCATTCTAGGGTTTTCTCTACAACTCTAGGTTGTCTGAGGTTCTATACTTACTTATTTTTCTTAGATCTGTGCCATGCCTGAGCTTTACTTGACTTTTTAAAGGTTTTTCCCAAATTTCCTTTTTAAAATCGTTCAATTTCAATTTTAGGGTTTCTGAAAAAGGATTTCTTCAAATATTTTGATTCTTCCTGTTGTTTCGTTATGTGTGTTTTATGATCGTATGTTTGCTTCTTACTATGCTTGAGTTTTCTCTCTTGTTTCTTTTCTATTATGCAAGACTTTTCTATTCTTTGCTGTCGCTCTCTTGCTCACATATTGATTTATGTTGTTACTCTGCTACACGTATTTATGGTTGAGTTCTTTGATTTTGCTCGCTTTGCTAAGTTCTGTTCGTGTTCCTACTAAGCATATTTTTCTCTACTGTTGTTAAAACATTCATATCCTCTCTTCCTTCTGAACTTGATTGCGTATGTTTGTCTCTCACAAGTCTTTGAAAGAGACTTCTAAGCCTCTTTTCAATGACCTGTTTGCTCATCTGCATTGACTGACTCTATCAAAACCCTAGGTTTTGGGGGGTTTCTTTGGCAAAGTGGTACTAGGGTTCCACTTTGGGACCCTAGGCTTTCTGACTCACTATGAGTTTGTAATCAAACTTGAATCCCTTTGCTTGTGACTCTAAAACTTTCAATGTTAGACTCTCTATTTTGTTTGATCTATGTGCTTTATATTTGAGAAATTCTTCTTTCAAAGGGTTTTCACCAACCAAGTGATTGATTCTGAAATCCCTTTAATAAGGCTGATGATTTGTCACTGATTTTTTCGATTAAACCTCCTTTACCCTACTGGCTGTGTACTTGGTATTTTTGTGTAAAAAATCCATGCTTGTGATGTTTTCCTTAAATACATGATCATGTGTATTCCTTCTGTAATTCTGTACTAATTTTAAATTATTTCTATATTTATGTGACTCTTTCCTTAGTTACTTTGGATTCCCTGTGATCACAATTGGATCCGGGATCCTCTTAGTTGATTTTCGAACTGATGCCCTATTTTTTTTTTATACAAATACAATGTTATTCCAACTTTCCTTAATTACCCACTATGTATTTGGACTTGTTCATACACTATGTGGTTTCTTTGCCCTAATCAGCCTTATTGAACTGATTTCTTTTCCTTATTCTGCCTTGACTAACCGTTTGAACTAGACTCCTTAATTAAAGGAGTCCAGTTTTCTTAATTGACACTAATTGAATTCTATTTCCATGTTTGTGCACTCTTTGCCTATGTACTGCTTGTTTTCAAAACTATATAAAGACATGTCTTCCCTCTTTACAAAGACATTGAGATTCACACGAACAAAAACACTTCCAATTGCATACTTTCCTGCACTACTGTTTTGAAATCAACACTCTGCTTTTCTTGAGATCTTTTGGAATCACTTTGTTTGCAACTTGGCTCTCTCAAGACTACTGCTTTCTTACTTGTTTTCCTTTGAAACTGGTATGTTTTTCATTTAGTTTTCTGCATCATCCCTATGTGTTTACTTTACAGTTCCCGCACTCTTGTTTGCATTACTGCTCATGTGAAATGACCTATGATAATTGTGTTCCTTCCTTGCTCTTTCTATTGTGAATCCCTACCCTTATTCCCTTCTATGTGCTTGAGTTAACGTCTTGGCCTGGCAGTACCTAAATTACTGTCCATAACTTGATCCACAATAGATCTTAACTCCTAAGGTTGCTAACAGGCTGGTCAGGGGTGTGCCAGCATTTTCATTTGCTAGGCATGACCACTAGCCTGCCAAGGCTTCCCCTCATTTCCCTATGCACTCACACTTATTCTTAGACTCTTAAGTTTTGCCCCTCTCTTCTGAGCCTTTCTTTGGGACGTGGAGTTCCCTCTGAACTTGGACATCTGAGGGCTGGCATTTCCACACTGCACTATAATTCTGCAATGTGTTTGGGGTGTAAGTACTGCCCGTAGCCCTTTGAGACTCTTGGGAACTTTGACACGTCCCAAATATGAGAAAGGCTTTTGGAAATCTGATCTTGGAAGTTGGTTTATCTCATATTGTTGGACTTTGAGTCTGAATTAGGTTGTTTGGATGTAGCTGGAACTTCTGATGTAATTTTACTTTTCTTTTCTCATTCATTTGGGTCTGTAATAATTTGTAATAACACTTGGGGATGGCTAGTAGAAAGGGATGGGGATGAATGCATGCAAAGGGTAGAAAACTTGCCTATAGGTTATTTATAATTTATGCATTCTGCATTTAAATAAAACTCATGCCTACAAGTTTTCCTGCATTTTAGAAATTATGCCTATAAGTTCTACACATCTGCATCGTAGAAATTATGCCTTAAGTTTTTCTGCATTCTGCATTTTAGAAATTATGTCCATAAGTCCCGCACTTCTGCATTTTTTTAGAAATTATGCCTATAAGTTCTGCATATAGAAATCATGATCTTAGGTTTCTGCACTTCTGCATACATATACTACCAGGTAAACAGTCTCAGGTTTAATAAATAACCAACTTCACTCTAGATACCACGCCTATAGGATTCTTGCATTTTTGTAATCGTTTAAAAACCAATTAAACATAGAAATCATGCCGATAGGAATAATCAACTAAACCAGCTTCGTCTATTTTATATTATGAGCCTAAAATAAGTCATAAGGTAGTCAAAATCTGCAGATTTTTTTGTTTATAAAACCAGCAACCTTTTTCCCTAAAATATGTACGCTCTATTAGATGTCATGCCTATAGGTCTCACTTAGGCAAACTATTAGGTAATTAATTGCGTCAATTCTGATAAACTACATCCAGACAAGGCTAATTCGGACTCCTCACGTGATAAATATGTGATGAATCAGCCCAGCCCATGCTTTTAATTTAATTCAGACCAAACCAGTATTTGAAGTCATGCTATGTTTGCTCTTTTAAGTGAGGAGGCTTGTGTGAGCCATAATTGCTATTTTACCCCCTAACTGCTTATGTGTTTTGAATGTCGCCTAGACTTTTATCCTTTGAAACTCTGAAAAGCCCCAACTCCCTTCCCTTTAGGACTAGTGGTCTCAATGCCTCCGAGACTGATAGGATCGGGACGGGTAATAGCATGCACTATGTAACAATACTATCCCGCGCTTTAATACCTTAACGGGGTGGGAAAGGTAGATATGGATATGATGACCACGCGATAATACCACGTGTATAAATGGTTACCGGGTGTTGTGTGGGGTGATCCATATTAATCATAAACCTAGGACCCCCTCCCTTTTACTTGCTGTCGTCTATCTCTTTTAAATTGTCTAAATCTTTCTTAAAATTTCTGCCCTCTTTACCTTTCCTCAAGTTTTAACTTATTTGCAATGTTGTATGAGAATCCCTCATATTTGAGCCTTTAATTGCTTACTTGATTATGTGAAGTCACAATTGTAGCATGGCCGGGAACCACACTAGTGGGTCTTGGGGGGTTCCTAACACCTTCCCCCCTGAGATAATTTCAAGCCCTTACTCATTCTCTGGTTCTTCTTTTCTTTTAATTTTCTTAGTGTCCTAATGCACTTTATCATTAGGTGGCGACTCTTCTAAATCTCAAACCCAAATTCCCAAAAGGAATAGAGTTTTCCGCCCAAATGTCGTGAACCTGATTTCGCCTTTAGAGAAAAAGGAGGCCTCGACAGTAACTACTGCGATAGTATATAGTTAATTCTGGGGGTCACCATTTGTTCTATGGTAACGCAAGACTTCTCACGCTATCACACTGAGTTAACTAGGCCTGGGGAAGGGAAACCTATTTTCTTCTATGCGACCGCACTCCCTGCCCCACGATTGCAATGCCCATCCCCCCTTACCCTATGCGAACGCATCAAATTGTGTGTGAACGCATAGGTTCCCTGTCCAGTTATTCTAAAACAGTAGCAATATGGGATTTCTTTAAAACTTCATAACTTTTTCACTTAAATTCGAACTTGGGAGATTTTTGAAGAGGTATTTCACCACAAAATCATAGGCATGTGTTCTTAGACTTGTTTTCTTCAATTTCCATTAACACTCATTAGATTTCTAGGCCTAAATCATCATTCTTTATGGTAGAAATTAGGGGTTTAGGTAGAGTTGGGGCTTTTTGAATAATTCGAATTTAGACCTCATTTTGTGGTCGGATTCTGAAACTAATTGCATATTCGGGCTCGTGGGTGATCGGGTTTTGGTCTGAACTTCGTGTTTTGACCAAGCGGGCCCGAGGTCAATTTTTGACTTTTTGGAGAAAATGATAGAAAACCTATAATTAAGCATTGGGTATGAATTCTTTAGAATTTAATGATGTTGTTAAATTAATTTGGAGGCAACTTCTAAAGGAAAAAATGGTGTTAAAGGCTTGAGTTGGCCGTGTAAGTTCGAGGTAAGTGTTTCGTCTAACCTTAGCTTGAGGGATTAGGAGTTGTGTCCTATTTGCTATGTGTTGTTTGTTTAATATGACGTATAGGCATGGTGACGAGTATCTATACATTGGTGTCAAGTATGCCCGTGAGTCTTATATTATGATCATTATGACTCCGTTTGTATTGTTCATGCCTTACGTGATGATTTCTATTGTGGAGCAAAGCTTGTGGAAGTAATATTGGTAATTGAATATTAATGAGTGTTGGCTCAAGTTGTAAAACAAATTGTGGAAGTGAAATTGGTAATTGAACCTTATAGAGCATTGGCTCAAGTTGTGTAGATGTTGTGAAGTAAATGTTAAAAATAGAAGAGGATTATTATATTGTCTCCCTTTCCGGGATATTGTTTCTTTTAATTCTATCTCCCTTGCTGGGATATTGATTTTTTTAATATTGTTCCCTTGTCGGGATTTGATTGTTGTACTATTGTTCCCTTGCGAGGATTTTATTGTGATTTCATTTATTTCCTTGCTCTTATTTCTTGTAATTGTTGTTTGGGTGAGGAAGAGTGTTAAAACACGAAGGGCGATGCCGTGCATTGTTTTGATGAGAGAGTGTTAAAGCACGAAGGGTGATGCCATGCATTGTTTTGATGAGAGAGTGTTAAAGCACGAAGGGTGATGCCTTGTATGATTTTGTGAGGAAGAGTGTAAAAGCACGAAGGGTGATGCCATGCTGCACAATGTACAATTCTGTGCCGATTATATTGATTTTATGGTGAGGACGAGAGTAAAAGTACGAAGGGTGATGCCGTGTACTTGCTTGATTTCAAATTCTTGGTGATATATGAGTTATGGTGTTCCTTATATTTACATGATGTCCTGATATTATCATTTGATGGTTTTCCGCAGCATGTTTCCCCCTCTTATCCTTAACTGTACATTCCTGCTTTTTATTTTCCATTGTATATGATTTAACTACATAGGTTATTTGGTAGTCTAGTCCTAGCCTGATCACTACTTCGTCGAGGTTAGGCTAGGTACTTACCAGCACATGGGTTCAGTTGTGCTGATACTACACTCTGCACTGTATGCAAATCCCGGTACTAGAGCATTACACAAGGTAGCTTTGGGTTGCTACCTTCAGTCCATTCGGAGATCCAAGGTAGTCCTGCAGGCATTCGCAGGCCCTGGCATCTCCTTTTATCCTTTCATCCTCTTTCATTTATATATTTCAGAAACAGTGTTGCATTTATTTTTCGGACCTTGTTTGTAGTATTCCTAGATCGTATGTGAAGTTGTGACAGCAGTTCTGGGTAGTCTTTGTTTAAGAAATTGTATTGGAAATATTTAAATAGTTTTATTTGTTTATTTTGCTTGTTTAAATCCTGTTGTTGATAAACTATTGGTTCATAATTGTTAAAGGATTAAAAACGGGAAAAAGGTAAATTGATCAAAAGGTTGGCTTGCCTAGCTTTCACTTGTAGGCGCCATCATGACTCTCGAGGGTGGAAAACCTGGGTCATGACATCTTCTCACACGTGCGAGTCCACAAATGCAGCCAACCCCATCGCAGGTGTTGTCGCGCCACCTTTCCCTCCTTGCGGAGAGATGTTCATGTTTCGACATTCCATGGGGTGTGATAACTCATTTTCCTTTGGGAATTTGGTATTTTGAAGAGTCACCACCTAACGAGTTATGGTGGGTTAGGTCACCTAGAGTGATTAACACTTGGATTAGTTTGCATTACCAGAGATTAGGGTAAGGTCTCGAAGTAACCTCGAGGGGAAGGTGTAACGCACCCCTCTTGGTCCACAAAAGTGGGCCCCGGCCGAACTTATATTCAGAAATTAGTCCATATAAATAGTTGAATCATATAGGTTGCAAGTAAAGCATGTTGGGTAAATAGAATAAAGATTTTTCGAACAAAAAGTTGTAAACAAAGGTTTAAACAGAAAAGGATTTTTTTGCTAAAGAGAAGTCCTAGGTTGGTTAGCCTATAGGATCACCCTACACAATGTCCGGTAAACATTCCTCGATGCAGGGCTACACATGACATTAGCACGTAGTCATCATATCCCATATCTACTCTTCCCCATCCCCTTAGTGGTCAGGCAAAGCGAGTGTTTGGTCAGCGATCTTTATTGCGTGTTGTTACTCATCCCTTTTTAATGGTCCTGGAGTTAGGACCTCTACCTATAGGTGGTTCTAGATGGACCCCTAAGGTTTTAAAGGTGAAAATTCTAAGGCGATAGGCAAAACACTTAGGACTTTCAGCACATAAAGGGAGAAATTAGAGGCTCAAAGTTTCCTCCTCAAACAAGGCACATAAACAACACGACTCAAGCAAGCTTTTATTAGACAATATCTCAAGGTATGATGTCTAGGTGAATATGTAGAAGACAAGCAACTTATTTTTTATAAACTCAGGAGTAATAACCCTAGCAGTTGCCTATTGATTTTTAAAGCATGTTAGGATCAGAAAAACATTAAGCAATAGAAATAGTTTCAGAGTTGCAGTTTTGAAAATTCCCTAAAGTATTGCCTATACGTGGAGTACTGATGACTATATTTAGATAGTGAAACTGTAAGGCCCCATAAATTTTGGTGCTTAAAACCTAGTAGCTCGTAGTGCCAAGGTCCGAATATGTGTTAGGAATGAGGAACAATAGATTTTGCACTTAAAAATCAAAAGAATCGAATTTTTCCAGAAAATTGTCATTCTGCGGTCGCAGATCAGTTATGCGGACCGCATTTCTGCCATAGAGTGAAGCAGAAGGGTTCTCAAAATTGTTGTTGAAAATGTAGTCCATTATGCAATCGCATAATCAATATGCGGACCGCATAATCATCGTATAAGTTCCTCAGGATTTTGTGGAGGTCAATTCTGCGGTGCAAAGTGCGACCGCATAACAGGAATGCGGACCGCATTCCTGTCGCAGACCCAGGCAGTAAAGTAATATTTTTGGAGCACTTCTGCGGTCCATTATGCGGACCGCATTTCCACTCTGCGTTCGCAGAGTGCGACCGCAGACCCGACTCGGCTTCAGATTTTCTAATTTTTCAACCCGATCTCTTCTCCAATAAAAAGCCCCAACACTTCATTTTTACACATTTTCTGTGTAAAACGGGAGAGAAGAAAGAGAGGGTTCTTGAGAGAGAAAGTCTCATCCTCTTCAACTGATTTTCCAAAGTCATCCAAGCCCGGAAATTTCCAACTACTTGTCTTCATCTCCACTCTTGCAGGTAAAATCCCCAACCCTTTTTCATTGATTTTAAACTTTTAAATAAAAGGGGGAATTCTCATGAACTTATTCTTGAAAATGGAAGTTTAAATACGCATGCATTTTCTTTAAAACCTAAAATCTAGTATGAGGGATTGGGTAGGAGTAAAGAGGTATTCAAAGAGGGGTTGATAACCTAAATGAGTTTGACTAGCAATTGTGAACTTCAATTCTAAGTTACGTGTATTAACTTGTGTACTATATTGACGTTGCTAGATTATTTTGGTGAATTGGAAGTAGGAAGTAGAAAGGAATCCAGCTTCAGGTATGTATGGCTAACCTTAACCTTTGTAAAATCACCTTGTTTGGTGTTCAAATACTTGGTATGTGATGTCTCCATGAATTAATTGTGAAGTTAAACTCTTGTGAACAGGATGTGTTTACTTGTGTGAACTATTCGTGAATTCATGTAAATATTGTGCCTTACGCGTTGTTGGTTAAGACATCCGATATGATTGTGCAAGTAAATAACAATAAACTAAGTTGTGATTGTGAATGTGTTATGTGGCTAGGACTGTGGAACATATGATAGAGAGGAATCGTAATTGGTAAAATTGAAATAACTATGATAACATCCCTTGTGGATAGTCGTGGAAAACTATTGTTGTGATCTAAATGGTATATGGGGCTGTTGAAAATGATGGAAATGGTATGGATAGTCACCTAAACCTTTTGTGAGTTGTGTTGCTGTTGTTATTGGGAATTGTGGTTGTTGTTCTTAAAACTTGTTGTGGTTATCCTTGTGAATTATTATTGTTGTTGTTCTATGTGAATTGTTGTTGTGGTTGTGTTGTTTGTGAATTGTGACTTGTTCGGTGGGATCGGGTTGCGCGCCGCAACACGAAGTAATAAGGTGTGGGTTGTGGTGTTAAGGGTGACTGAGGTAATAAGGGTGGGCAAGGTAATAAGGGTGGAAAGTGATCGATATAACTATTGAAATGAAATATGAGAACATTGTGAAATTGAAAATGTGGAAATAATGATGGGGAAAGGAGAGTTTGTTAACTTGTTTGCCTTGATTGTCTTCCTTGTGTGTACTCAATTGTTGCTTCCTTCTATTGTTCAATACTTGTGTATGGATTGAGGTTACTCAGGGTAAGATTTGTTATACATACCAGTACAATTCAAAGGTGGATCCGCAGCAGGTACTCCAGCCCACCGATCGTAGCTCCCCCTTCGTCTTCCATAAGCTTTATTGGTGAGCCCCACTCCTCCCGGGGCCCTGTGTGGCTCATGCCGCTTCTGTTTTGGATCTTGTTTTGATATTTGTGTAAGGTATAGCCGGAGCCTTGTTACCGGAATTACTGTATTATCCTATTGTACTTTTAGAGGCTCCGTAGACAGTAAATGTGGGTTGCGAACTTATGTAAATATGTATTCTATATATTGATCGATGAAAGTTGTAAACCTCATTAAGTGATTATGCATGTTTTGCAAAAACGGTGTTTTAATTATAAATGACCATTTCCTTTGATTAACGGACAGTGAAAATACGGGGTACGCGTGGGATAGGAAGGCACCCAGGTCCGCTTGACTGGGGGATACCCGGTCGAGCCCCTATCATGTCCCACGAGTTTGGGGCGTGACAAACTTGGTATCAGAGCCTAAGGTTTTAAAGTGTCCTAGGATGTCTCGGAGCCTTGTCTAGCAGAGTCCTTCTTATCGGTGTGTTGTCGACCACATCTATAAGTTGGAGGCTATTCAGACATTTAGGAATTTCACCCTTCTTTGATACAACAATCGTACAATAGAGCTCAAGTTAGGGAGCTAATTTCCTCTCTGAGTCTTATTCTCAAGATTGGGAACCTTTATGCAATAATCCGCGAATCTGAAGCATATAGGGAGGGACTGATCCCACCATTGAGTCTGAGGGGATTGCCCAAGGGCTTGTTAGGAGAATGTATTGAGATATGGATAGGTTGGTAAAACATATCACTAAGAAGGGACTGTCCTTGTCCCTATTGATGTCTCTGCACCATTAGATCATGTGGTATGTCAACCTGTGACCTACGTACGTTAGTGATGTGGAGTCGAGGGGTATCGATTAAGTTGTTTCCCTACCAACCTAACTTCGTTAAGTGAGTCAAATCAAAATTTCTACTTATTGTATATGTACATCCATATTGAAGAGTTCTCATAAATGTGGTCTTAACAAGGTATTGAATAACGAAACATTGCGTGTATCGACTCTTTTGAACGAGATGCACTATTTATGAATCTACTCCCTTATGAATTATTTTATTTACATTCTTGTGAGGTTAAGTTCTATAATTATGCCCTTGAATTGAGTTATAACTCTAAGATTGATATTTCCCACTTGGTTTTCCGAAAATTCTCACCAAGGGATTATATCCGATGAATTTCTTACAGAATCTTTTTATTTAAATGGACAAAATCTACTCGCTTGTGCCTATACATGCACCGTCGTAAAGTTTACCTATGTGGTATCAAGTTCCATGCAAGGCATCCCGGTGTTGTGATCCTTCTCGAGTCACTCTTTTTTTCTCAGTTGTGTATATGGCTTATACGGTTTGAACAGTCAATCTACTCTCTTGCAAACACCAACATGAAAGCTTCTCACTGCCTAGTAACATAAGAGCATACCTTAACACCTCACATGAATGCATGTCAATCGAAATGGTCACCGTGTGCATGAATATAAAGTCTCTCTGAAAATTTAGATCCTCACGTTCATGTCATAGGAAGATCATGTGTCGCCATAACTTTCGTGTCCACTTGGGAGATCCCGCAATAAGTAGCTCACCTTGTCTTGGTATTATGGTTGGTCGTGGCATGGTCGTATATTGCAATTGGGAGTTAATATAGCAGAAGCGTGTCTAACTTATAACAAATGTTTATCTCCTCTTTACACCTCCATGGCATGTGTTAATTGTGTTCTTTAGTTAGTGAATTCATTGTGCTAGTTTTCCCACACTTGTACGATAAGCATTAGAGAACATATCCTTCTATGAGTCATTGTAACACTTTCTGTCTCCTAAGGGCCCTTGCTAGGCTCTCCGTCAAGACCAAGCACACCTTTGGGGTTAATATAGCACAACTCCAGTTTCTCATGTTTTTCTGTCTTTCATCAGCATCTGGGTAGTTCCCAAGTTAAAATCTATGAAGAACTCATTAAGAACATCAGCAAACCCTCCATGATTATTCTATATTATCTCATTGGGTTCCCATATCACTAAAAGTTCATCAACGGTTGATAGCATGTCGCAATTGCTGAGATCGAATGATCTCCTCTCGATAATGGATTATCTACACATGTGCTAGTCCAACGATCTACTTATTAGACTAACTCTCGCCTATAGGTTTTGGGTTGACCAATGAGAAATACACCTAGTAACACATTCATATGTAAAAGCCTTTCACTTGGTCATGTCTTATAACATCTCCCAATATGGCTCGTAATAGTTGGTTGTATAGAAGTATGTTGTAGAGCTTTATTATGAAGTAGAGCTGCTAAATATAATTGGATTTTTGAATTTTGGAGCTATACATCACGTGACTACATAGAGAGACCTTCTTTCAAAATAATGTAGCTCTTATAATCGCTTTATATTACCACTGTTCCTAGTGGTTATAATGTAAAGGTTGCTTCCATAAGGCTCTTTCCCTTTCTTTTCATTATCTTGCATCATGTGTTGTTTACTCGTAATCTTTGATACGATATTATCTCGATGTCTCGACTAGTTATCCAGTGATATGATCTGATTTGATTAACCTTACTTTTATTTACTCTACAAGTGCCCTGAGAGTGGGTAAATTTCCCCTTTTCTACAGACTTTTAATGTCTTCAACTCTGTTTAAGCTTGTAGATTCCAAGTGGTGCTCTTAGTTGTGATGCCTTACCATCTATTTTCATCTAATAACTGTCATTGTAAAAACTCATTTTTTGTTTCATGGCATCAAAAGAGAAAGTCTTATAGCATCTAGGGTGGGGACATATTCCTTTTGTTAGAATCAATAAGTTATGCTGGTACTCCTTGTAGACGCTCTTCTAATGATCATTTACCTGCTCTTCTTGTCCCTATGACTAGATAACCTAGGTTACTTATCCTTGATAAATGCATTACGACGGCTCATTATTTTAAACTTATCCATGTGGGCACTTTGAGGCCTTGTTCTATACCAGCTCGTAATGGTTTTAAGTACCTTCTAGTCATTGTTATTGATTTTCTAGGACTATGAGGGCTTGTCTCATGGGTTTCCAAAGTGATGATTTTCCTTGAAGTTCGAGATTCAATTGCCATGATTTCAAACCAAAGTGTATACCTTTTTCCAAAGTCTTAAATGGGTCAGATTGGTTGGGTTACATGGCTTTCTTCTCACTCGACTTCTAGAATAATTGACTATGTTAGTTTCATGTGAGGATAGCTTTGCTAACCTTGGTATTACACCTCCTTGGGAGGATAGGAGTGACATTTGTCTTTCTCTTTGGAGCATCATGTTAACCATTAGAATGCCTCTAACCAGTACATGATTTCATCCCAACATTTAGATGTCCGAGCTATGTGGTTTTACTTGAGAAAAGGATGAGATTAGATGCCCTCAGATTTTCACACATATCATGAGCATATCGATTTGAAAAATAAGTTTGGTCGTATCTTTAGTTCCCTCGTATATGGTCAATTATCAGGAAGGGTTAAGCTGTCTGAAATATGAGAATCTCATAAGCGTTCAACTTCTTTTCATCCTCACGGGCTTATGGCATAGATTTCGTGTGTCAAGTAATGTTAAGAGTGTAATTCAACTGCATGTATTTTGAAACCCGTATCACATTCAAGGTGCCAGAGTATTCTCATTCTTGATAACAGATTTTCCCTACACTCCAGGAAATGACTGGGTCACGTACTTGAATATTCCTCCTTAATGGTTCCTATTGCCAGTATACGAGTTACCCCGATGCTTTAATTGTCTAATAGTTGATGTCGTCACAATGATTTACCGTATCAGCATCATTAATAGACATCCTCGTGTCTCTTAGTATGTAACCTCATGGAATGCTCTGCTCAGTGCCTAAATGGATTCCTGAATAACTCCAGTCTGATCTTGAACTATGTTGTTCCTAATTGTATTAGATCTATTGAGTGTTGTAAGTTCAGACGAGTCAAAGATGAGGCTTCATAGTGTGATCGCATATATATTTGATAGGTAATTTTATGGTCAGTTTATGATAGCACATCCTAGGGAAATTGTTGAAGGTCATCGGGGGTTTAGTGTGAGTGTTCGCCTAGAGATTTAGAGTTTGGAGGGTGAGCAGGATATTCTCAATGTTTTCCCCTGAGTATGTATGTGAGATGGTAATAAAGGTAGCATAAGTTTATCCCACAGTAGGCGCACTAGGAGTATGAAGTGTTCCCATGGTTGTTGCCATATATTTTGTGGATTCACATGTCTATGTCTAAGAAAGTAAGTGGAGATCAATTGTGTATCATTCTAGTGGAAATTATCGAAGGTAAAGATAGTGATAGTTGGCTTATGCGAGATATCAAATTTTTATCCTCGTTAACTAAGTTTAGGGGTCGAAATTGTTCATGTGAATGTATTCTGGCGAAGTCTGTAGATATAAGAGGCCATTGAAGGCCGAGAGTATTATGGAGATAAAATATTTTCTCTTGATTGCATAGCAGTTGGTCTTGATTTGAAAGGTACCTTCTAGGTGTTATGATTTAGAAATGTGCCGT
Organism: Nicotiana glauca; assembly: GCA_026770625.1. Lineage (NCBI taxonomy): Eukaryota > Viridiplantae > Streptophyta > Magnoliopsida > Solanales > Solanaceae > Nicotiana > Nicotiana glauca. The sequence goes on from MU745811.1 coordinate 149,375, forward strand.
CCATGCCCAGGTATCATCATGATAAAGTAGTATTTGTAATGCCGAGGTCGTTTTCATCGATGTATAATTATTGTGGTGCTTTATCGAGTTGAGGAAGCCACATGGAAAGCAGAAGATGAAATTAAAAAAAAATAAAAAATAAAAAAATAAAATAAAATATCCCCATATGTTTGAACAAGTCTAGTAGTGATCGTGCGAACTTTTATCTCTAAGCAAACTGATGTTGTGTTCCACTTGGTGCAAAGACACCCCATATCCCCCCTAAATGCTTTACTATTGGAATTCGTCAAGTTGTGCCGAAATTGTAGGTGTTGTGATTATTTGAGTCATATGCAAACCCTTCTTGGTAAATGAAAAGTTTTGTAAGAACTCATATGATAGGTAATTGGCTTATGATAGTATAGGTTGGTAATGATTAATTTACGTGTGTATAGTGAATCGAAGAGGTTAAAGTATATGGGACTCATTGTAGTAATCAAACTATGTGCAAAGGTTCGTCAAGTGATTGAATATGTGCAACTTTTGAGGTAATGAATTGTACGCCATTGTAGGGATGATAGGAATCGGGTAATGGTGTTTGAAAATATGTTTCGGGGGCTCTCTGACAGGTAGATATGGCCATAATACAAAGGAAACTCTGGCGAAATTTTTCTAAAAATATGGGAGTTAGTGAAAATTTTGAGAGTCTTCATATCATGTTTTTCAAACAAACTGATTATCAAAAATCCTCATTAAAGGACGAATGATTTTAAGTGGGGGAGGATGTAAGGTCCCGTAAATTTTTGTGCTTAAAACCTAGTAGCTCGTAGTTCCAAGGTCCGAATATGTGTTAGGAATGTGTAGAATTCTTCAAAAGAATCAAATGAATCGAATTTTTCTAGAAAAGTGTCATTTTGCGGTCCAGAATGCGGTCGCAGATCAGCTATGCAGACCGCATTTCTGCCGCAAATGAAGTAGAAAGGTTGTCAAAATTGATGTTGAAAATGCGGTCCATTATGCGATCGCATAATCAATATGCGGACCGCATAATCATCGCATAAGTTCCTCAGGAATTTGTGGAGGTCAATTCTGCGGTGCAAAATGCGACCGCATAATAGGAATGCAGACCGCATTCCTATTGCAGACCCAGGCAGAGAAGTAAGAGTTTTGGAGCACTTCTGCGGTCCATTATGCAGACCGCATTTCCACTCTGCGATCGCAGAGTGCGACCGCAGACCCGACTCGGCTCCAGATTTTCTAATTTTTTAACCCGATCTCTTCTTCAATAAAACGCCCCAACACTTCATTTTTACACATTTTCTGGGTAAACTAGAGAGAAGGAAGAGAGGGTTCTTGAGAGAGAAAGTCGCATCCTCTTCAACTGATTTTCCAAAGTCATCCAAGCCCGGAAAATTCCAACTACTTGTCTTCATCTCCACTCTTGCAGGTAGAATCCCCAACCCTTTTTCATTGATTTTAAACTTTTAAATAAAAGGGGGAATTCTCATGAACTTATCATTGAAAATGGAAGTTTAAATACGCATGCATGTTATTTAAAACCTAAAATCTAGTAGGAGGGATTGGGTAGGAGTAAAGAAGTATTCAAAGAGGGGTTGATAACCTAAATGAGTTTGACTAGCAATTGTGAACTTCAATTCTAAGTTATGTGTATTAATTTGTGTACTATATTGAAGTTGCTAGATTATTTTGGTGAATTGGAAGTAGGAATTAGAAAGGAATCCAACTTCAGGTATGTATGGCTAACCTTAACCTTTGTAAAATCAACTTGTTTGGTGTTCAAATACTTGGTATGTGATGTCTCCATGAATTAGTTGCGAATTTAAACTCTTGTGAACATAATGTGTTTACTTGTGTGAACTATTCGCGAATTCATGTAAATATTCTGCCTTATGCATTGTTGGTTAAGACATCCGATATGATTGTGCAAGTAAATGGCAATAAACTAAGTTGTGATTGAGAATGTGTTATGTGGCAAAGACTGTGGAACATATGATAGAGAGGAATCGTCATTGGTGAAATTGAAATAACCGTGATAACATCCCTTGTGGATAGTCGTGGAAAACTATTGTTGTGATCTAAATGGTATATCGGGCTGTTGAAAAAGATGGAAATGGTATGGATAGTCACCTAATCCTTTTGTGAGTTGTGTTGCTGTTATTATTGGGAATTGTGGTTGTTGTTCTTAAAACTTGTTGTGGTTATCCTTGTGAATTATTATTGTTGTTGTTCTATGTGAATTGTTGTTGTGGTTGTGTTGTTTGTGAATTG
>MU745811.1:162461-232061 GCA_026770625.1 Nicotiana glauca
GGGGGGGGGCAAGGATTAGCCTCATGCAAATATGGAGACAGGGATTATCCTCATATAGTTATGGAGGCATGGATTAGCCTCATGCAAATTTTGAGGTAGGTATTAGCCTTATGCAAATATGTAGTCAAGGATTAGACTCATGCAAATACGAGAAAGGATTAGCCTCATGCAAATGGGGAGTCAGGGATTAGATTCATACAAATATGGAGTCAAGGATTAGCCTCATACAGGTATGGAGGTAAGGATTAGCCTGATGCAAGTATGGAGGCAGGGATTAGCCTCATACAAATACGGAGGTGGGGATTAGCCTCATGAAGGTACGGAGGCAAGGATTAGTCTCATGCAAATGGGGAGGCAAGGATTAGACTCATGCAAGTGGGGAGGCAAAGATTAGCCTCATGCAAATAGGGAGGCAAGGATTAGCCTTATGCAAATGGGGATCAGGGATTAGACTCATACAAAAATGGAGGCAATGATTAGCCTCATGCAGGTATGAAGGCAAGGATTAGCCTTATGCAAGTATAGAGGCAGGGATTAGCCTTATGCAAATATGGAGGCAGGGATTAGCCTTATGAAGGTATGGAGGCAAGGATTAGCCTTATGCAAGTATGAGTTAGGGATTAGACTCATACAAATATGGAGGTAGGGATTAGCCTCATGCAAATGGGGAGGCAAGGACTAGCCTCATGGAGTCAAGTATTAGACTCATTCAAGTGGGGAGGCAGGGATTAACCTCATGCAAATAGGGAGGCGAGGATTTTCCTCATGCAAATATAGAGGAAAGTATTAGCCTCATGCAAGTAGGGAGGCATGGATTAGAATCATCCAGTGAGCAAATAGCAAGTAAGAGTAGCATATGTCTTAGCTGGTGATGTATATTCGGTGTATGGTGGCCTGATCGATAGTAATCTTGTTGCGTGCATATATTTGTTAGATGTGCTTGCATTCAAAAAAAATTGTAAGTTTTGTGAGGGAATGTTGGTTCGTGCTTTGCCTACTGGCCTTGCTCCGCTCCATTCTGAAAGCCCCTTCGAGTCCCCCTAGGTAATACTTGACTGCTATGGAAATAGAGTTTTTTGAAAAGTATGCAATTGTTGATAAAAATAGAGTTATTTCGAAATATGTCGATATATTTACATGAACTAGTGACTGTAACACGTTTCGAAGGCATTGCAGCTACATCATATCGGAATTTTGAGGGTCCTCTTTAAAATTCTACCCCAGTTTGGTAGATGATCTTTAACTGCTTGCGGATGACGGACCCTGCTGAACCTTCTTCGGAATTTTGAGAATCCTTCTTAAAATTGTGCCCCAGTTCTTGACTGATTACTGACTTCCTGGCATATGACGGCGTTGGCTGGCCTTGCTACAGAATTTTGAGGGGCCTCCTTAAAATTCTGCCCTAATTTTTTTCTACTTGGGGGGAGGGGGGGAAGGGGGAAATGAAAATTTTATTATAATATGACCGAACCCATAAGGCTGCCTACGTATCCCCTCTTTAACGGGAATCAGGTCAAACGTAGTTCAATTACATCAAATGAAGAATTCTAGATTACCTAAGCATAGTTTCTCTTGACTGCATCTGAATTGATTGGTTTTGGCCAGACTTCTCCGTCCATTTCTGCAAGTATGAGTGCTCCTCCAATCATTACTATGCGAACTATGTATGGACCTTGCCAGTTAGGAGAGAATTTCCCTTTGGCCTCATCTTGATGTGGAAGATTTTCTTCAATACCAGCTGCCACGGTGAGAACTATCCTTGTTCGACCCTTTTGTTGAAACCTCTGAACATTTTGTTTTGATAAAGTTGGCCGTGACAAACTACGTTCATCCTCTTTCTATCGATAAGGGCCAATTTTTCAAAGAGACTCATTATCCACTCTGCATCGCTAAGTTTTGCTTCCCGTATGATTCTTAAAGAGGGGATGTCCACCTAGGCTAGGATGACACCCTCGATGCCATAAACCAACATGTAGGGAGTTGCCCCGGTTGATGTGCGAACTGAAGTGCGGTATCCCAACAAAGAAAAGGGTAGTTTCTTATGCCACTATTTGTGGTTCTCTACCATTTCCTTAGTATCTTCTTAATATTTTTATTGGTGGCTTTTACGACTCCATTCATCGGAGGTTTGTGGGCTGTGGAATTTTTGTGCTTGATTTTGAAAGGTTCACATATAGCTTTCATCAGATCACTGTTGAGATTGGCGATGTTGTCGGTAATAATGGACTCGGGAACTCCGAATCGGCAGACAATACAATCCTTGACAAAATGTGCGACGACTTTCTTGGTTACAGCTTTGTAAGATACAACTTCTACCCATTTCGTGAAGTAATCAATGTCTACCAGAATAAACTTGTGTCTGTTTGAGGCAGTGGGCTCAAGTGGACCAATAACATCCATTCCCCAAGTGGCGAATGGCCAAGGTGAGCTTGTTGCATTGAGCTCATTTGGCGGAACTTTTATCACATCGACATGCACTTGACAAGGAAAGCATTTGCGGACATATTGAATGCAATATGTCTCCATGGTCATCCAAAAGTAACCGACCCTGAGTATCTTTTTAGCTAATACGAAACCATTCATGTTCAGACCACAGGTCCCAACATGTATCTCTTCAAGTAATTTAGAAGCCTCTTTTGCATCGACACACCTTGGTAATCCCAAATCAGGAGTTCATCTGTACAAGTTCCCTCTACTGTGGAAGACGTTATTTGATAATCTCTAGAAAGTACGTTTCTGAGTGTGATTTGCATGCTCTGGGTATTCTCCCTTTGATAAGTATTCTTTGATGTCATGGAACCAAGACTTTCCATCTTCTTCTTCTTTTACATGAGCACAATATGTCGGTTGATTATGGATCCTTATCGGAATGGGATCAATATAGTTCTTATCTGGATGCTGTATCATTGATGACAAAGTGGCTAATGCATTGGCAAACTCATTCTGAATTCTGGGCACATGTCGGAATTCTATCTTTTTGAACCACTTTCACAATTCCTACACATGGTGCAGATATGGCAATATCTTGAAATTCTTGGTGACCCACTCTCCTCGCACCTGGTGCACAAGCAAATTTGAATCACCGATCACCAATAACTCTTGAACGTTCATAACGACTGCCATGTTGATCCCTAGTATGCAAGCTTCATATTTCGCCATGTTGTTAGTGTAGGGAAATTTGAGTTTAGCAGATGCTGGATAATCCTGACCCGTTTCTGATACCAAAACTGCTCCAATGCCTACTACTTTGAAATTTGTGGCTCCGTCGAAGAACATCCTCCAACCGTCATATGCTTCAGTAATGTCTTCTCCTACGAATGATACTTCTTCATCAGGAAAATACATTTTCAAGGATTCGTATTCTCCTCCCACCGGGTTTTCAGTAAGGTGATCTACCAATGCTTTTCCCTTGACCGCCTTCTGTATTACATAGATGATATCGAACTCACTTAGTCGTATTTTCCACTTAGCCAACTTCCCAGTAAGCATGTGTTTCTGAAATATGTTCATCGGAGGATCCATCCTGGATATGAGATATGTTGTATAAGCACAGAAGTAATGCCTCAATTTCTGTGTTCTCTAGGTCAAAGCATAACAAGTGTATTCAAGCAATATATGTCTTGCTCCTTTCTTCTTGTCTCATCATGTTGTCCCAAAACACATACGAAGTCTCCATTTAATACAGATAGATAGAGTAGCAAAGGTCATCCTGGTTCTGGCGGGACCAGAACTAGTAGTGTGGACAGGTACTCTTTGATCTTATCAAAAGCTTTCTGACAATCCTCTGTCCGGCTTGTTTTGGCGTCAGCATCTTGAAGATGAGTTCACATATGACCGTGGACTGTCCTATGAAGAGACTAATGTAGTTTAGATGCCCTATGAAGCTCATTACGTCCTTTTTGCTCCTAGGTGGCGGCAACTCCTGAATAGCCTTGACTTTAGTCGGATCCAGCTCGATCCCCCGATGACTGAAAATGAAACCCAGTAACTTCCTTGCGGGAACCCCAAAAGCACACTTTGCGGGATTCAATTTCAAATTGTACCTCCTTAGCCTGTCGAAGAACTTCCTCAAGTCTGCTATGTGATATGCGACCTTCTTGGATTTGATAATGACATCGTCCATATACACCTCTATTTCTTTGTGTATCATATCATGGAAGATGGTTGTCATGGCTCTCATGTAGGTGGCCCCAACATTCCTCAGACCGAATGGTATCATCTTGTTACAGTACATACCCCACGATGTGATGAAAGCTATCTTATCTGCATCTTCCTCATCCATCCAAATCTGGTAACCCACGAAGATATCTACAAATCATTGGAGTTCATGCTTGGCACAATTGTCGATCAAAATGTGTATGTATGGCAGTGGGAAGTCATCTTTGGGACTTGCTCAGTTTAAATCCCGATAGTCAACACATAGTCTGACCTTCCCATCCTTTTTCGGAACTACCACAATATTGGCTAACCAGGTTGGATACTCAACCACACTGAGAACTTTGTCTTTGATCTACTTGGTAACTTCCTCCATGATTTTCAGGCTCATGTCTGGTTTGAACTTCCTTAGTTTCTATTTTATTGACAGACACATGGGATTAGTAGGGAATTTGTGAGCCACTATAGAAGTTCTCAAACCGGTCATGTCATCATATAACCAAGTGAAAATGTCCTCATACTCTCTTAAGAAACGAATGTACTCCTCATTTTCTGTTGGTGACAAGTGAATGCTGATGCGCGTCTCTTTGACGGTCTCGGTGTCTCCCAAATTTACTGCTTCTATTTCATCCAGATTTGACTTAGGCTTATTCTCAAAATTTTCAACTTCCCTGACTATTTCCTCGGGTATCTCGTCTTCTTCATGTAATTCACTATTCTCATGTTGCATTTCCTCATTACATGTCACTGGTTCATCAGGAAAAGTAATGATAACACTATAGAAGGGAAAAGTATATATAAAAAAAGTAATGAATAATGATAAAGGACAAATGCATTTGATTAAAACTGAGGAAATTGTTCAAACAAACCTTGGCTCGATGAATCGAGCATTCATTTTGAAACAAGGAAATCTTAAAACAAAATTACTAGAAATCTTAAATGCCTAGAACGGTTATAGACTAAATTTTTCCAAGCTACCCAGGGACTCGGCGGGGTCGAGATAGTGTGGCGGTCCAGCTTTTGAGAACAACTACCTTTGCCACAGTCTGAATGGTGAGGCCATCTTCCTTCTCCTCCTCAATTATGGCATTGCAGTCCATGTCCTCATCTTCCAAGAACAAATAATTCATCCCAGCTAGTGCTTCTTGTTCTACAGTTACCCATATTGTGTCGGCCTGGTGGAAAGCTTGTTCCAAGTGTGGCACTTGCTACTCAAGAGGGTAATATGGTCCATGCCATGGAGGTGACCAGTTCTTGTACTCTTGCCATGTGTACTGGTATTCGAGCCCAAAGTTTGTACCATGGTTTTTTCAGTTGTATTAGTTTGGTGATACCTTGGAGGTTCTTTCCCAACCCTTTGTCGGGTTTATACCCATACCATGCTAGTATGCTTTATATTTTGTTACTTCACCACTTATCTTTCTCGACAGCATTGACCGTTCAATGTGATGATAGGTTTCCCCTCATAGCCTTCTACTATGTCCTATGGCAGGGATGGTCTGACTGGTGTAGATGGGGTTACTTCCATCACCATGACTGATCACCTCCTGACGGTTCCATTCGAATTTTACGGCTTGATGTAGTGTGGAAGGCATGGCTGCAATAGCAAGGATCCATGGTCGGCCCAACAGAAGATTGTATGAGGTCGGTATGTCAAGTACTTGGAATTCATTGTCGAACCAAGTTGGCCCCATCTGCAAGCAAAGGTTGATTTCCCCAATCGTGGCCCTCTAGGACCTATCGAAAACCTTCATATTCATACTTCGTACTCGTATCTCGTGGAAACATTTGTCCAACCTCTTCAGAGTATCCAATGGACAAATATTTAGGTTCGAACCTCCATCAACCAGGACCATGGCAATGAACTTATCTTCAAATTACATAGTGATATGCAATGCTAGATTGTGATTCAAACCCTCGGGAGCTAGCTCATCTTTGGCTGGTCCTCCACCACTGATGTTGTTGGGCACATAAGCCTCGCTCAGCACTTTCATTAAGGTATTCTTGTGTGCCTCTGAATTATGCAATAGTGACATAATAGATATCTGAGCAGGGACTTTGTTCAGATGGTCAACGACAGAGTACTCTTTTGCCTGTACTTTCCTCCACAGGACATCATGCCCAGTCTCAATGATAGGCTGCCTAGCAGTGGCATCCTTACTTGATCCTCCCAAATGTTCTAGTGTGTAGACTCTTCCAGTTCTAGTCATTCCTTATGCAGCATCAGATTCCCCTACCTTGGCCTTCCATTTTTGCCGAGCTTCGGCGACGTAATCCCATGGTATTGACTTTGAGTTGAATGAGGGTGTCGTTTTCACTTTCATAGTAAAAGGTGTGACCACTTCTACTTGAAATGGAGCGGAGGTGGCTGCGGGCGGAGCCACTTCTACCTCGAATGGAACTGATGCGGTTGTTGATACCCAAATTTTCCTTGTATTTTTAAATATGCAAAGTACCTTCAAAATAGCCTATATAAGCATATATAAGTATATCCTAGGGTTGCACTATTTTTCTTAAGTTTTCAAGGATTTTTAAATCAATTTACTGTCCTATTTTATCAAGAAAAACTCAATAATTATCACCAAAATTATCATTTCTAGTTATTCATTTATTGTATTTTCATATTTATACTACAATATAGCTAAGATACTTTTCAAATATTTTTACAAATTTATTTGGAATTTTTAAGGACAAAATTGCATAATTGCAATATTAGCCATTTTTAGGTTTAAATTCGTCTCATATTTATAAAATGGGATTTTATATTTTTAAATTGATAATTATATATTATAAATAATTTTAGTTTTTTTTATTAGTTTTCATAAATTCATTTACTATTTTTTTAAAATTAAATAGGGAAAAGGGGCTATTTAACTTATAGCCACATTTGGCCTCTTAATTTGCCCTAATTAAACCCAATACCCAGCCCAAATTAAACCAACCCAATACCCAAGCCCAATCCTTAATCTACCCGACCCAGCTCGAATCAAATCCTGGCCATTGATCATTTTTTATCAACGGTCGAGATCTATGTTTACCTAATTAAGCCAAACGACCCCCCCAAACCCCTTATTTGCCTCACTCGTCTCTATCTCTCTAACTCCTTGTTCTCTGTAGAACCTTCCCCCCTTCCCCTTTTCTCCGATGAGTTCCTTTCATCTTCTCCGGCCACCACCCACCAAACCACCTATGGCTCCTCACGTTTGATTACTAAAGCTTCATGAATCGACCACAAAGAGTTAGGTCAAAACTTTTGTCAATTCAAGTTCCACGGCCATCTCCGGCCTTGCTCCGGCAAGCCGTGTCTGTTCGAGCCTAGCCTCAACTCCTCCTGCTTAGATCTAAGCGTTTCTCACCTTTTGGGTTTCTTTGAAAAACCTAGCTTTGAGGTTTTTCTGATCTCTTTAGATCTGTTCCAAATCTATGCTTTCCCTAAGCTTTTAAATGATTTTTTGATATTTTTTTCAAAAGTTATACTTTCAAAACCTTTATTTTCTGATTTAGGGTTTTGAGTTATTCTTCTCTAATTTTCTTCTTCTCTTGTGTGTTTTTATACTATTTTTCTCCTACTGTGTTCTTATTAAATCTCTTCTACCATGTTTTTCTATTATATTGCTCCTACTGCGTTCTTGTTAAAATCTCTTACTGTGTTCTTGTTAAAATCTCTTCTACCATGTTTTTCTATTATATTGCTCCTTTCTCCTACTGTGCTCTTGTTAAGATTCTCCTACCATGTTCTAATTTGTTTCTTCTACCAGTTCTTCTACTGTGAGTAGCATGTTACTCTTTTACTTTGTTTCTCATGAGTTTCTGTTATTGAAAAGGCATGTCGAAGGTCCCAGTTCCTTTATAAGACCTTTGAACTTGTTTTGACTAGTATCTTTTGCATTCTTGATTACTTGGCCTCTCACCTCGGCACTCGATTGAGGGTAAAACCCTAAAATTTAGCGGTTCATCCGAGTTTGAGAACATTGGCTATGTGATATGTTTGTTCTTCATCTTTAAAGCTGTCTGATTTCAGAAACCCTAACTATTTCGAGGTTCTGAACTTGTTTCTCAACTGAGTCTCAAAATTCTTTGTCTCAACCCCTGTCTCTTTAAGCAATTCTGATTTTCCACTAAACTTTTCTAAGGTCTTTTACACTGGATCTTTTGTATGCTACTAGATGCTGCTTCTCTTCAGCATTGCTAACCTATGTGCCCTGCTCCCATAGTCTATTATCTATTGATTTTGCATTGACACGACATCTTCTTTCAGCTTAACATGTTTGTATGCTCTTTATATGTGCTGAACTTCCCTCTAAAATGGATTTCAAATTTGTGATTAGTTCAGACTTCCTTCTATGTAGATTTGATTAATTTCTTTCCTTGTTTGCTGATTTACCTATGACTCGATTTAGGTTATTTGACTTTATTTAATTTTTCTGACTTGGTTCATTCATGGACCAGTGATTACAAAATCTCTGATCCTTGATTTACTGGCTACTAATTAATTTTTCTTACCTTATTTATGCAACCGTGTTTTTCAAAATTCTGCCCTTAAGTAACTTTTATGTATTTACCCCTAACTGCATGCTTTGTACAAGATATTTATTTGATTTTTTCCCTTATATAGTTTTCCCGTTTGAATCTAAGTTCCTTAATTAAAGGAAGTCTTGTGTGCTTGATTCTTGATTGATATTCAGTTCATTAACTATTTTCTTACCTTATTTCTGCCTGATTTTCACACTATAAATGCATGACTCTTTTATTAACACACAGGACACTCATTCATAGTCTTTCTGAACTTACACTTGTACGCAATAGCATTCTCTTTTCTTGTCTGCATTGTATCCTGTTTATAAGACCTACTGCTTTTCTCTATGTGTTTCTTTGAAACTGGTATGTCTTGATTTAAGCTTTGAGCACTACAACAATGTGTTTATTTACTACTTTTGTATCCATGTCTACTTACTATATTTGTATAGTTCAATACTCAAATTAGCATGCTGATTTCTTTCTGCCTGTTTCTATTATGAATCCCTATTCCCCACCCCCTTGTGTGTTTAAGCTATGGATTAGAGCATGGTAATATGTAAATTGTTGCCCATGAACTAAACCTGATCCCTTGGGATCCTAGCCTCTATTAATGTGTGTTTGGACAAGCTTATGGTATGCTAGCATTCTCCATTGCTGGGTATGCCCACAGCCTGCCCTTGCCTCTTTCAATTTCTCTATCCCCCTGAAGCCCTTATGTGTACTTATCTCCCTCTCCTTTCCCTTTTTCCCCTCTCAGAATTCTGCTTTTGCACTTGCACTCTCTCTTAGTCTCTAAGTTCTGCCCCCTCTTGTGAGCCTTGCCTTAGGACCTTGAGCTTCATCTGAAGTTGGACACGTGAGGGGTGGCCCTTCCACACTGTACTTGCCCTAATATGACAATGTATTTTGGGTATAAGCATTGCCTGTAGTCCCCTTTGAGGCTCTTAGTGAACTTTGACACATCTAAATGGGAGAAAGTCTTTGGATCATGATCTCTTGGAGTTGGTTTACCTCATATTTCAGACATGAAGTCTGAATCAGGCTCTCCTTGGTTGTACTTTTAATTTTTGATGTATTCTTTTACATTATCTTGGGTTGTAATAATTTGTAATAAACTCTTGGGGATGGTTGGTGAAAAAGGGCGGGTAACTATGTATGCAAAGGGTAGATATCATGCCTATAGGTATTTCTGAATTCTAAATTCTGAATTCTCTCATACAACTATTATGCCTATAGGTATTTCTGGATTTTACATTCTCTCATATAACTATCATGCCTATAGGTATTTCTGGATTCTGCATTCTCTCATATACATACCATGTCTATAGGTATTTCTGAATTCTGCATTCTCTCATATAGCTATCAAGGCTATAGGTATTTTTGAATTCTGTATTTATCACATACATTCACATCTATAGGTATTTCTGAATCTTGCATTATCACATAGGTAGCATGCCCATAGGTATTTCTGAATTCTACATTCTCTCATATAGAAATCATGTCCATAAGTATCTGGAAATCTGAATTCTGCATATGCATATAGAAAATATGCCTATAGATCCTTCTGAATCTTGTACATCCATTCTTCATCTAGCAATCATGTTCATAGGTCTTAAACAATCAACTGCAATTAGATATCATGTTCATAGGCATTAAATGAAATTCAGCATCTAGACATCATGTCTATAAGGCTTCCGTATTTTCACCATGTCTATAAAAGGCTTAAAATCAACAACGCATAGAAAGCATATCTATAGGAACTATTAACTAAATCTGAATCGCCTCATTCACGTATAGAACTAAAACCAGTAATAACCATGTGTCATCGTTTGCAGAACTTATAACCTTTGTAAAAACTTGCCTTATTTAATAACCAGATAACCTTTCTTAATCAGTATGTATTTAGAATTTAGTAGATACCATGCCTATAGGATCCTTGCCCAACACTTAGGCAAACCTTAGGGTTAAATTTACAAATTAAATTAGTTCTGTTAATAACTACAACCAGTGGGGGGGCCTTATTCGGGCTCCTTATCTGAATTATGTAATAAATCAGTCTGCCTCAACCTTAACTAGTATGTGAAAGTCATGCTAAATTATGTGCTTCTTTGTATAAAGGAGGTATATCTGAGCCTTCTTATTTGTTATGTGCTTTCCCTCAATTTGCTATACATGCTTTTGTATGTCGCCTTAGAATTTTTACCTTTAAACACACAAATATGCCTAATATCCCTCCTCTTTAGGATTAGTAGTCCTAAATGCCTCCGGGACCAATAGGATTGTGATGAGTAATAGCATGCAATAAGTAAACGAGACCATTACGCACTTTAATACCTTAACGGGGTGGGAAATGGTAGATATAGATATGATGACCACGCGATAATGCCACACGTTGCCCCTCATTGAGGAGTGATTACTGGGCATTATGTGGGGTGATACATATTATTTACAAACCTAGGACCCCCTTTTTCCTTCATTTCTTTGTTTCTTCTAAAATAATTCTCAAACTATCTTCTTTAAGAAAAATCAGCTTCCTTTCGTTCTTTCCAACTTTATTTATTTGTAACCATTATGTGAAAATCCCCTCATATTTGAAGTTTTATTTTCCTATATGTTATTTGCACTTAAATTCACAACAATAGTCTGGCTGGGAGCCACATTAGTAGATCCTAAGGGGTGCCTAACACCTTCCCCTTGGGATAACTTCAAGCCATTACCCAATTTCTGATTACTCAAATCAAACCCTTCCTAGTGTCCTAATGCACTTTAATCATTAGATGGAGACTCTTCAATTCAAACCCAATTCCCGAAAAGGAATGAGTTGTCCTCCCAAATGTCATAAACCCTATTTCCCAAGAAAAGGGGGCGTGACAGCATGGCGACTCTACTGGGGATATTTTAGGCTTTTACCATTTTAGACTTATATTGTGAATTTATGCTTCTTTACGCACAATTATTTGTTTATTTTTTCTTTAGGCATTCAATTTTCTTTTCAATTGCAAAACTGACTTGTCTCCTCTTTTTTCTTTTCTTTACTACTTTCCTTTACTACTACTTTACATTATGAAACTATTGTATTTGCTGCTTTCTTCATGTGCAAATGCATGACTACATGCCTTTAACTGTTGCATAATCTTGCTCACCATCATATTCCACTTGTGCTAACAAAATCGTATAGCAACGCTTATTATGAATTGTTACGCTCTTCCAATATTATCACCCCCTAAATTCAAAAAAGGTATATTTACGGTAAAACCAGTCGATCAACGGTGTAATCGATGGTTCCACGCGTTTCCCCTTGAGTATCCGCTCAAGGGTACCAGTCTAAAACCCCATAGAAATCTTACTCTGATCAAAATTGTGCATGCATCATGGTCAAACCTAGCCGAGTCAGTTATGTTGTCCGCATAATGACTCTTTAAGATAGACTTGTCCAAAGTCCACTGGGTTTCCCTCAAAACCCAAATGGATATCATCATGTTTTGTGCCTTTATTTGGAGAACGAAATGCTTTTATGCTGATTGTTGATATTAAATAGTCGAGTCTGGTGTGGGTAAGGGACTAACCTTTTGTCTTGCAGAAATATAAGGCACAAAGTCCCCAGATTCAGCATGGTCACCAACATCCACCCCAAACTGCTAAGCTGGTGGAAGGATTTTCACTCCAAAGATCAGACTCTTATCCGAAAATATTTGGGGAACCTACCCTCTCTCCTGGAAATTCAAGCCAACAACAAGATCACAGAAGTTGCTACTTTGTTCTGGGATTGTGAGCGGTCAGTATTCCGCTTCGGAGATATTGAAATGACACCCTTGCTAGAAGAAATAGGGGGATTGACCGGTATACCATAGGAAACTTTGGGTTTGTTGATGCCTGAGAACCGCAAGAGCAGGGGTTTCCTCAAGATGATGGGTTTGAAGAAAAATCCTAAACTGACATATTTGAAAGACTCTTATATCCCTTTTGATTGTTTGTAAGAAAGGTATGGTCACAGCAAATCCTACCGTACCTATCCTGATGAATTTTCCATCACACCATTGGAACATATTCCTCGGAGGGTCTTTATGTTCATGTTTTGGTTCCTGGGATTGATCATATTTCCAACTAAGAAGACAAGAATCCACACCAGACTAGCTATGGTAACTAAGACTCTAATGGAGGGAATTGATGGACAACGAATCAGCCTCATGCCAATGATCATTGCAGAGATATACCGAGCCCTAGAAAAGTGTCAACGAGGAGCCAAACACTTTCGAAGGTTGTAATGTGCTACTTCAACTTTGGCTCGTGGAACATCTCCAAAATGGTGAGTCCCGGCAAGAAATCCAACTGAGGGACTGGGATGATCATATCACTTTTCATCACCCAAAGCGAATGAATTACATGCCTGACATGTTCACCCAACCGAAAAATGCTAGAGAATGGGTCAAACTCTTCGAAAATCTAACTGAGGACCAAGTACAATGGATGTTCGAGTGGTTCCCAACTGAGGAGTTCATCATCTGATCCAAAGATGCACCTTTTCTGATACTAATCGGCTTAAGAGGAAAGTACCCTTACGTACCTCTTCGAGTTATGAGACAAGCGGGTAGGAAGCACCAGGGTCGACAAGATGAGTCACTTTCAGGCTGACTTCTAGAATGACGATAGTCCCTACAGATGCCAGGCTCAGCACATGTGGCACTACAAGATTGTCTTGGGAAGGGACACCATCGAACCAGACAGATACCATGCAGGTTGCGCTTCTTATTATTCGGGTTGGTTGGAGGATAGTCATAGTGGTCTGGGCTAGCCTGGATTTGTTCGAGGTAACAGGATCATAGATGAAAAGGCCAAAGCACAAGTCAAGTACAGCCATCTGTGAAAGAGAATCCGAGAATGCGAAAGCGAGCACTGTGAGATACAGGAAGCCAATCAAAAACTAATTGAAGAGTGGAAGGATATGGCTGTCAGCGCCAACAAACGACTGTGATATCTGGAGCGAGGTATAGTATAATTGGAAAAGAAATTTCTCAAGAGGGTCGAGGACTGCCGGAATGCTGAAGGAAATGAAGGCGGACATCTGGCTAGAGCCTACCTACTGTTGGGACTGCGTGAGCTAGGGAAGCTGTTCGATGGAGCCAATCATGCTGAGTCTGAGGAAGGTACCTCTGGGACCAAATAGATAGGAGTTTTCAATTCTGCTTTATAAAATATAGTAAGGCCAATAGCCACTAGAAACCTTTATTTCTTGTTATTTAGTGTCGATTTGGGATTCATCTACTTTTTCATCAATGAAATGAGGCATTTAGCATTCTAAGTTTTCCAAATTAACTTGTCTCTAGGCCTACCTCGGGCACAAAGAGGTCCCAAAATTAGGACATGTTTACATTCCTGCGCTATGTGTTTAAATATTGCAACATTTTTCTTATAATCATCACTAACTTGTTACCTTTTGTTTTTACTTTTTGTTTATTCCCTCACCAAAGGTTAGTTCGTGAACTCTGGAAACATCATCCTATTTTACGAGATCCAGGGGCCCTCCACCGACTCCTCCTCTTAGTCATATCAGAGACAAGAACAAAGGGAAGATGGAAGATTTGAACAACGCTAGAAAAGAGAACTCAACTAAACAGGTAGAGGTCACCCATGGCCACAGTACTCTAGTCCCCAAGGAAAATGCATCACAACTAGAACAAAAGTTGTTGAAGTTTCAGTAAGAACTTGATCAAGTCCGGAATCTGGAAAATCTATCATTTTCTTTCACCACTCCAGAAGTTACTTTCCCAAAATACTCAGAATCTTGTACCTCCACAAAATATCCCAAAGCAACAAAACCACCCCATTCCTCACCACTACTGCAATACCTATCATACCTCAAATAACACCCCACTACTCATCCCAGAACTCCAGAGCTCCACAAATGACCACTGCCAACATAATACCCCCATCTACGTGGAGACTATGTCGTACTCCACCCAGCCCATTTCAAGCATACCCTAGTCCGATGATAAGGATTTGTTCATTAGAAACCTGACCGAAGAGCTTAAAAGGTTGACTAGCATAATTCAAGGCGTTGAAGGTAGTACGGGAATTGAGGGGTTATACTACGAAGATCTTTGCATACAACCTGATGTCGAACTGCCCGAGAGGGACAAACCTCCTAAGCTCAAAATGTTCGATGGTATCAGGGATCCAAGGGTCCATCTAAGAACGTACTATGACAAATTGGTTGGAGTAGGGAAAGACGAGAAAGTCCTCCGCATAAATCTTTTAATGAGGAGCTTGAAGGGAGATACCTAATCTTGGTACATTAGACAAGATCCGAAGAAGCGGTCAAACTGGGTGAGCATGGTGTCCGATTTTATGAAAAGATTCAGGTTCAACACAGAGAATGCACCAGATGTGTTCTATATTCAAAATTTGAATAAGAAACCCACAGAACGCTCCGTGAGTATGCTACTCGATAAAGGTCAGAAGCTGCTAAGGTTAAGCTAGCTTTGGAAGAAGCACAAATGAACAAATTCTTCGTTCGGCCCCAAGACCCACAATATTATGAGAGGCTGATGATTATCAAAGGCCATGAATTTTTTGACATTATCAATCTGGGAGAAAGAATCGAAGAAGACATCAAAAGCGGTATGGTTATGAATTTTGAAGCTTTGCAAGCTACAAACAAGGCCTTACAGTCAGGCAGTGTGTCCAAGAAAAGGAACGTAGGAGTCGTAATGGTGGCACAGAGAACCAAATCTCTCGTCAAATACCAAACATACCCAATACCTCCAATCACGTATCAGCCTACCCTAAACTACCAAGCACCCTCACTCTCTTATCAAAATCCACCACTCCCCTATCAATCACCTCCCACATATCAGCCCACTTCACCCAAATATTCTGAACCAGCACATGTTTACCAAGCCTACAACACTCAACCATCCCACTACCAATCCCCTCCTCCACGCCAAAACTTCCTTAGACCTCGACCAAACTTTGATGGAAGACCCCCAAAATAGTACACGGCCATTGCTAAACCTATCGACCAGTTATATGAAAGGATCAAAACCGCTAGTTACGTCACCCCTATCCCTGCTGCTCCTGAGAACCCTTCCTAGTGGGTTAATCAAAATAAGTCTTATGCATACCATTCCAGCATGAAGGGACACCCCATTGATGAATGCCGCTCTCTGAAATATAAGATCCAGACTTTGATTGATAATAAGATTATTGTGGCAAAGGAGCCTTCTCAAAACGTTCGCAATAACCCTCTGCCAGATCAAAAGGGTAGAGGTGTTCACATGATTGAAATAGAGGATGAGTGGGATCCCAAGGGATTGATTAGTTTGATCACGGAAGGTGATGGTCCAAAGAAGCCAATAGTCACCCTTAATCAGATCGTAGTCCAAATTCATCCCTCTGGAGACACCGAGGTAAACATGTCCATGACATTCGAGTTTGAAGCACCATCCTTTGTAAAGACGTCAGTGCCAATTGAGGTTGAGTTTATGTCACCATCAAACGCACCTACACCCTTTGAAGTTGCAGTGTTACCGCCTAAAGGGCATGCTCTGTTCGGACTAAAGATAGCCACGCCAATTCCAGTGGCAATGTTGGTAGTAACCCCATTCCATACAAATTCCATACCTTGGGACTACACAGCCGAGGCAAAAAGGAAAGGGAGGGTCAAATTCGCGGAAGCTGTTGCTGCACAAGGTATGAAGAGAACCGTAGGGTCTATACTGACGAACATTTGGCTGAGTCAAGCAAGCAGGCCTCTAGTCGGCCAACCATCATTGAAACTGGGTCTGACGATCTCTGGAGAAATATACAAGCCAAAGAATACTCAGTCATTGATCAGCTGAACAAAACACCGGCATAAATTTCTATCCTTGCTTTGCTACAAAGTTTTGATGCACACAAGAATGCCTTGTTAAGGGTGCTGAGTTAAGCATATGTGCCAAGCAACATCACCGACGGAGAGATGGCTAACATGGTAGGACAGGTATTGGAAAGTCACAAGATCACTTTTCATGAAGATGAGTTGCCACCAGAAGGTTTAAGTCACAATAAGGCGCTGCACATTACTGTGCAATGCAAAGATTATTTTATTACAAGAATCCTGAATGATGGAGGGTCAAGCCTCAACATTTGTCCGTTGGTAATGCTCAGAACACTAGGAAAGGAATTGCACAAGATCAAAGACGGGTCCATCAACGTCAAAGATTTCGATGGTTCCCAAAGGTCCACCATTAGGGAAATTAGCATATGTTTGCAAATGGGGCCTACTTGGTTTGATGTTGATTTTCAAGTAATAGACGTGCCGGCATCCTACAATCTGTTGTTGGGACGACCATGGATTCATGCCGCTGGGGCCGTAACATCAATGCTACATCACGTAGTGCTACATCACGTAGTGAAGTTTGAGTGGAATCACCAAGAGGTGATCATTCACGGCGATGGTAGCAATCCCATATATAGTCGTCAGACCATCTCAGCAATAGGCGGCAGAAGAAGGATAGGCGGGGAAACTTACCACCACATCGAGCGAGTCAACACCATTGATAAATACAAATGGTGGGACAACAAAATTGAAAGCATATTGAATTGGAGCAGATACAAACCTAGCAAGGGACTTGGAAAAACCCTCCAAGGAATCGCTAAGCCCATCAAGCTCAAGAAACATGGCACCACCTTCGGATTGGGGTATGAGTGTATTTGGGAGGAGTTCAACCATTGGTCGCCACCATGGCACGGTCCTTACTACTTATTGGAGCAGCCAATACCATAGAAGACTTTCCAAACGATCGAAATTATCTATGGGTCAGAAGAAGAGGAAGCACTGGCAACAGTAAGGAATTTGTTCCTGGAAGACGATGATATGGATTGTTGTGTCATTTTCGAGGATGGGGGGGAGGAAGGCCATTCCATACAAGCCGTAAGCAGAGGAGCATGCCTCAATAATCGGACCATCAGAACCACTAGAGCCCAGCGAGCCTCGGGGTAGAAAGGTTGAACAAACATCATGCATTATCTTTTATTTTACTAGTTAACTTTCCTTTCGCAATTTTTTTTAATTTCCCAATAAGATCTCCAATGTTCAAAAACAGTTATAGAATTTATCAAAGCATTTCGATTTCCTTATAAATCTTACTCTTGTTATTTTCTCTCATTACTTTACTTATACGGCATTTCTATTACTTATCTTGATGAACCAATAACTGTGACATGCAATGAGACAACGCAACAAACAGTCATAGACTCAGAGGAAGATGACATATCAGAAGAGATTGTTAAGGAAGTTAAGAATTTTGAAAACAGACCAAAGTCCAACCTGGACGAGACTGAGATTGTTAATCTGGGAGGTGAAGAGAATGTCAAAGAAACACGAATCAGCGTTCACTTGTCGTCATCAGAAAAGAAGGAATACACAAAGTTTCTAAGAGAATATGAGGACATATTTGCCTGGGCATACAATGACATGACTAGTCCGAATACATCTATTGTGGCACACAAACTGCCGACTGATCCAACATGTCTACCGATAAATAGAAGCTCAAAAAGTTCAAGCGAGAGATGAGTTTGAAAATCAAGGAAGAAGTCACCAAGCAGGACAAAGCTAAAGTCCTCAGGGTAGTTGAGTATCCGACATGGTTAGCTAACACTGTACCAGTACCAAAGAAGGACGGGAAGGTTAGGGTCTATGTCAACTACCGAAATCTCAACTGGGCCAGTTCGAATGGCGACTTTCCTTTACCAAACATACACATCCACATCGACAATTGCGCCAAGCATGAATTGCAATCATTTGTGGATTGTTTTGCGGGTTATCACCATATCTGGATGGATGAAGAGGATGCTGAGAAAATGGCTTTCATTATGCCGTGGGGAATGCAATACAAGATGATGTTGTTTGGCCTTAAGAATGTATGGGCCACCTACATGAGGGCCATGACTACCATTTTTCATGATATGATACACAAGGAAATTGAGGTGTACATAGACGACGTTATCATTAAGTCAAAGAAGGTCACTGATCACAGGGAAGATTTGAGAAAATTCTTCAATAGACTGCGGAGGTACAACCAAAAACTGAATCCCACAAAGTGATTATTTGGAGTTCTTGCTGGAAAATTGCTTGGGTTATTGTGAGTCGCCAAGGAATAGAACTGGATCCATCAAAGATCAAAGCCATTCAAGAATTGCCACCGCCAAAGAACAAGAAAGACATAATGAGTTTCTTGGGAGACTTAACTACATCATCCTGTTCATAGCACAATCTACAGTTATCTTTGAGCCGATCTTCAAGATGTTAAAAAGGATGCCGCCACCAAATAGACCAACGAATGCCAGAAAGCTTTCGACGGGATCAAGGAATACCTATCAACACCACCAGTCTTAGTCCCGCCTGAGCCAGCTAGACCTTTTCTACTCTATATCGAAGTGCTAGATGGTGCCTTCGGTTGCGTCCTGGGGCAGCATGATGAAATAGGAAAGAAAGAACAGGCTATATATTATCTCAGCAAGAAGTTCACTCCGTACGAAGCCGGTATTCTCTGTTAGAACGCACATATTCTGCTTTAACTTGGGTGGCCCAGAAGCTGAGGCACTACTTCTGTGCCTATACTACATATCTCATATCAAGGATGGATCCTTTGAAATACATCTTTTAAAAGCCCATGCCTACCGGCAAGCTAGCCAAGTGGCAAATCTTGTTGAGTGAATTTGACATTGTCTACGTAACTCAGAAAGCAATCGAAGGACAGGTACTAGCATATCACCTGGCCAAAAATCCCGTGAATGGATAATACGAACCCCTAAATTCATATTTTCCTAATAAAGAAGTATAATTCATAGGAGAAGACATTGCAGAATCCTATGATAGCTGGCGAATGTTTTTCGACGGAGCAATAAATTTCAAAGGAGTCGGCATAGGAGCAGTCCTAGTATCAGAAACTGGTCAGCATTATCCAGTATCTGCCAAACTCAGGTTCCCATGCACCAACAATATGGCCGAGTACGAAGCCTGCATCTTAGGGATCAATATGGCTATTGACATGAACATTCAAGAGCTGCTAGTGATCGAAGATTCAGATTTTCTTATACATCATATATGAGGAGAATGTGCAACCAAGAACTCTAAGATACTCTCGTATCTGTATCACGTGCAAGAACTGAGAAAGAGGTTCACAAAGACAGAATTTCAGCATGTTCCTATAATCCAAAATGAGTTCGACGATGCATTGGATACACTCTCATCCATGATACAACATCCAGATAAAAACTTTATTGATCCCATTCCAGTAAAGATCCACGATCAACCAGCTTACTGTGCCCATGTTGAAGAAGAAGCAGATGGAAAACCTTGGTTTCACGATACCAGGGAATATTTGACAAGAGGAGAATACCCAAAACTCGCCAATCATACTCATAAGTGCACACTTCGGAGTCTATCCAATAATTTCTTCCACAGTGGAGGAATCCTATATAGGAGGACTCCGGATTTAGGACTACTAATGTGCGTCGACACAAAGGAAGCATCCAAACTGCTAGAGGAAATCCATGCTGGGACCTGTGGTCCGCATATGAACGGCTTTGTCTTAGCCAAGAAGAACTTCTGAGCTGGTTACTTTTGGATGTCTATGGAGACAGACTGTATCCAGTATGTCCAGAAATGCCACTGCTGCTAGATACACGTGGACATGATAAAGGTGCCACCAAATGAGCTTAATGCAACAAGCTTACCATGGCCTTTCGCCTCTTGTGGGATGGATGTTATTGGTCCAATCGAGTCGGCCGCTTCTAACGAGCACAGGTTCATCCTAGTGGCAATCGACTATTTCACCAAATGGGTCGAAGCAGCATCTTACAAAGTAGTAACTAAGAAAGTCGTGGCATATTTTGTTCGCGATCGTATCGTCTGTCAAACTAAGAAAGTCCTGGCAGATTTTGTTCGCGACCATATCGTCTGTCAATTCGAGATTAAAGAGTCAATCATTACTGATAATAGCTCCAACTCAACAGTGACTTAATGAATACTATGTGTGAAACCTTTAAGATCAAACACAAGAATTCCACAGCCTACATGCCTCAGATGAATGGAGCTGTAGAGGCCGCCGACAAAAACATCAAGAAGATGTTGAAGAAAATGATAGAGAAGCATAAGCAATTGCATGAAAAGCTATCATTTGCTCTATTGGGGTATTGCACCACAGTCCGCACATCAACTGTGGCAACCCCATATATTCTAGTTTATGGAACAGAAGCTGTCATTACCCCCGAAGTAAATATTCCTTCCTTAAGGATCATAAAAGAAGCCGAGCTCGACGATGCAGAATGGGTGAAAAGTTGTTACGAGCAGCTGGCTCTTATAGATGGAAAGAGAATGAATGCAGTTTGCCACGGTCAGCTTTATCACAACAGAATGGCCAGAGCCTTCAACAAGATAGTCAAGCCGAGACAGTTCACACCGGGGCATTTGGTATTAAAGAAAATCTTCCCGCATCAAGATAAAGCCAAAGGGAAATTCTATCCAACTAGAAAGGTCCGTACATGGTTCACCGGGTTCTGACAGGAGGAGCCCTTATACTTGCAGAAATGGATGGAGAAGTGTGGCCAAAACCGATCAATTCAGATGCGGTCAAGCATTACTATGTGTAATCTTTATACTTTCCTATATGATGTAATTTGAACTATGTCTGACCTGATTCCCGTTTAAGAGAGGATACGTAGGCAGCCTTATGGGTTTGGTCACAATTCAATAAAAATTTCATTTCCCCCCGCAATTGGAAACTGGGGCAGAATTTTGAGGAGGACCCTTAAAATTTCGAAGTAATTTAAGCCGATCATCGCAAGCAGCTGACAGAACTATCAACCCGTTAGACTGGGGCATAATTTTGAGGAGAACCCTCAAAATTCCATAGCAGGAGAGGTTACAATGTTCTGAACCACGTCACAGTCGTCGGTTCATCTAAAAGCTATTTCTTAAATATATACTTATATCATATTTTTACAAACTCATGCATGTTTGTTATCGAAATTGCTCTGTTTAGCAACGCTACCCCAATGATACATACTGTATCACCAGATCAAAGACGAACAGGCCTTGCAAGGCCAACAAGGATACGAGCTAACCTCTCCTCTACAAAACTCACGATTTTTCTTTGGATACAGGCATTAGGATTACAAAAGCATATGACTTACTACACACCCATAAGACAAACATCGATTTATGAATTCAACTCTCAGGACTGTTGTTCTTACCGACTGGCAGCCCAGCACGCCAGTAATATCCTATATATCACAGTATCCCCAGCAATCCAGACATCGAATCTTGCTATCAACTAAGAAATTCTACAACCATTTGCCACTTTACTTTATTCTGCATTGCATAAGGCTACCATTCTTCCTTCCGAGACTAAATACTATCTCGATCTGCATTCTTTTGCATTGCATAAGGCTACCATTCTACTTTTCGAGACTAAACACTGTCTCCATCTGCATTCTTATGCATTGCATAAGGCTACCATTCTGCCTTCCGAGACTAAACACTATCTCTATCTGCATTTTCTACATTGCATAAGGCTACAATTCTGCATTTCAAGACTAAACACTGTCTCCATTTGCATTTTCTGCATTGCATAAGGCTACCATTCTGCCTTCCGAGACTAAACACTATCTCCATCTGCATTTTTTGCATTGCATAAGGCTACCATTCTACCTTCTAAGACTAAACACTGTCTCCATTTGCATTCTGCATGGCTGAAAGATCGCCACCTTCATTTACATTTGCATGGCTAAAATATCGCCGCTCTATTTTGCATTCTGCATGGCTGAAAGATTGCCACCTTATTTACATTCTGCATGGCTGAAAGATCGTCGCTCTATTTTACATTCTGCATGGCTGAAAGATCACCACTTACTGCATTTCATGGGCTGAAAGATAGCCACCTACTGCATTTCATGGGCTGAAAGATTGCCAAATTATCTGAGAGCGTCATTGTTCGGAGGCATCATTCTCAATGCCCGAGAACACCATGTCATTGCCTGAGGATCCTTTTAATTTTTCGCACATCATTATTCAAAGGCATCATGGTTCGGAGGAATCATTCTCATAGCCGAAGAGCATCATTTCATAGCCTGTGAATCCTTTATTATATGCTTCATGGCACAGGACATCATGGTCCGAGGACGTCATCCTAACCGTCTAAAGATAACATTCATGGTCCGACGGAAACTTACATCATGTTTAAATTTATGCAAAATATACGCTTGTATTGTTTATTTGTAGGTAAACTAGCGAGCAACGGCCATCTTGGCAGGAGTGATCCCGCTCCAGTTCCCGCATCCCTTTTAGACCTTAACCATTCGTCCCAACCTGAATATTGCGCCAGTTCTTGAAAGGTCTCCATCGGCATACTCCGCCGACGGATCCTAAACTACATATGACATGATTCCTGTAAGACCAGGGATATGTAGGTAGATCAGAAGCCAGAGCACAGCCAAACCTCTTCAAGCCGCTTCATCCGGTCAAAATCGGTTATCATATCTTTACCCGACAACTCTTTCATCCTTCCCGGGTAAAGAGGGGCAACTATTGATACCCGATTTTTTCATATATTTTTAAATATTCAAATACCTTCAAAATAGCCTATATAGGCATTAATAAGTATATCCCAGGGTTGCACTATTTTTCTTAAGTTTTCAAGGATTTTAAATCAATTTACTGTCCTATTTTATCAAGAAAAACCCAATAATTGTCACCAAAATTATTATTTTTGGGGATTCATTTATTTTATTTTCATATTTGTACAAAAATATAGCTAATATATTTTTTACATATTTTTACAAATTATTTGAAATTTTAAGGACAAAATTGCATAATTGCAATATTAGCCATTTTTAGGTTTAAATTTGTCTCATATTTATAAAATGGGATTTTATATTTTTAATTTGATAATAATATATTATAAATCATTTTACTGCTTTTAAGTAGTTTTTATAAATTCATTTACTATTTTTATAAATTAAATAGGGAAAAAGGGGCTATTAAACTTATAGCCACATTTAGCCTCTTAATTTGGCCTAATTAAACCCAATACCTAGCCAAAATTAAACCAACCCAATACCCAAATCCAATCCTGTATCTACCCGACCCAGCTCGGATCAAATTCTGGTCGTTGATCATTTTTCATCAACGGTCCAGATCTATGTTTACCTAATTAAGCCAAACGATCCCTGTTGATACCCAATTTTTTTCTATGTATTTTCATATATAAAATAATTTCAAAATAGCATGTACATGCATATATAAGCATGCCCAAGTATTTTGGTATTTTACCTAATTTTTAAAGATTTTCAAAATTAATTTATTGTCTATTTTAGCAGTATAAAATACAATAATTATTCTCAAATATTATCATTTTGGTGAATGATCTATTTTATTCTCATATTTACACCGAAATATAGCTAAGGTAATTTTTGTACATATTTTACAAATTTATTTAGTATTTAAAAGACTAAATTGCATATAATTGCAATTGTAGCCTACATTAAGATTAATAGCATTTTATAATTGTAAAATTGGGGGAAGTATTTTTAAATTAATATTTATACACTATTAATTGTTTAGTATTTTTAATTTTCTTTTAAAATCATCTTTACTATTTTTTATAAAATAAAAAGAGAAATTTGGATTTTTAATGTTTAGCCTCATTTCTGTTTTAATTACAGCCCCATTTTATTTCAATTTTCGCCCTAAATTGACCCAATTCTACCCAATTAAACTGGCCCAGTTTCAATTTGGACCCAACCCACAACCCAATTCCAAATGACTCAACCCGTTCCCCACCTACCCACTTAAATCTTGACCATTGATCACTTAAGATCAACGGCCAAAACTCACCCTTCCATAATTAAACCAACCGACCTATCCTAATCCCCCTCATTCTCACCTGACCCTTCATTCTGGAATCCCAAACTCTCTCAAATCCTCTCATTAGCTCTTCGGAACCCTAGACTCCTCCCACCTTTCTTTACCGAATTTTCACCGGAATCCATGGCCTCTCAAGCCATGGATGGTCCACACTCACCCTTAGCCACCACTCAACCTTGTTTGTTTGATGATTTCAGGCCTGACTTCGATGGCTCTCTTCAGATCTTCTCAGATCTTTTGGTTCCACGACCTCTCCGGCCATTACTCCGGCATATTCAAGCACTATGAGCCTTTTTGACTCAGGATCTGAGTTTCCTCAAGACCTTTCTCATTTCTAGGTTTTTCTCTGAAAGCCTAAGTTGTCCGAGGTTCTTTACTTGCTTATTTTTTCTTGGATCTGGAAAATTTTTGTGTTCTATTGAACTTTTAAAAGGTTTTCCCCAAATTCTCTTTTTAAAATCGTTTAATTTCGATTTACGATTTCTGAAAGGATTTTCAAAGGCGTCTTTCTGATTCTTTTTGTTCTTTCCTTATGTGTGTTTGTCTGTGTTATGCTCGTATGACTTCTCACACTACGCATGTACCGTTCTTCTACTTTCTTTTTTTACTATACCTGTTACTCGTGTACTCACATGTTAATCCGTGTTGTGTTTTCCTTACTCCTCTACTATATGTGTTTATTGTGAGTTCTTTGATGTTGTTTGCTTTACTGGACTATGTTTATGTTCTTACTAAGCATGATTCATCTGTTTTGCCCAAATTTGTATCACTTTTTCTTCTGAACTTGTGTAAGTTCTGAGTTTTTCTCAAAATGTGTTCTCCATGCTCTTAACTGTGTATCGTGTCTATTTATTCCTCATAAGTCTTTGGAAAGGACTTCTGAATCTCTATCGAGTGGCTTACCTTCTCATCTCTATTGTATGATTCATCTTGAAACCCCGATTTAGGGTTTCCTTTGGTGATTTTGATTTTGTGTTTGAATTAGGGTTCCACTTTAGGATCCTGGACTCTCAGACTCATTGTGAGTCTACAAATTGGACTTGTACCCCTTCTTGCTTATGATTCTGAACCTTTCTTTGATTAAACTCTCTTCTAAATAACTTGACAATCCCTTCTTGATTCCCATATTTGTGTGCTTTATATATAAGGACACTACTTTCAAAAGGTTTTACCAACTAATTGATTGATTCCGAAATACTTTTTAATAAGGCCTGACTGATTATTACTGATTTCCCCTAATTAAACCTCCTTTACATTTTCTAACTTGGTTCATTCGAATTAGGCCTATAATTTTGATTTGCCTGGCTGTTTAATTGATTCCCTTTCATTATTTTTTCCATGTGGTGTACCATTTAACTTTTTCTTTGAATAACTTCTGTTTATTTAACCTTCTTATGCTTTTTTGAAAAGATTTTAATCTGACTTCTTTCCTTAATTGTATTCTACCTGTTTGAAATCAAATCCCTTAACTGAAGGGAAATTCTAATATGACTTATTGCAGAATATTTTATTACCTTTCTTACTTGCTTCTCTGCACTATAAAAGGGACTACCCTTCTGCACTTTTAAAGGCACTTCGAGTTCAATACTTCGAACTTTTACTTTCAACTTACACACTTACAGTACTGCTTTAAGTTCAATACTCTCTCAACACTCTGCTTTTTCTGAGATCTTTTGGAACTGCTTGCTTACAAATTGGCTTTTCAAGACTACTGTTTTTCACCTGTTTTCCCTGAAACTGGTATGTCTGATTTAATTTTTCTACCTCACCTCTATGTGTTTACTTTGTAGTTTCAGCATTCTTGTTCACTTTGTTGTTCATGTTCAGTGATTAAACTATGTATGTTCTTTCCTTGCATTTGTTTCTATTGTGAATCACTACCCATACTCCCCTCTATGTGTCTGAGTTAAAGTTTTTAGCATGCCAGTACCCAAATTACTGCTCAGGTCTAAACTTGATCTTCAACGGATCCTAACTCCTAAGATTTGGCTAATAGGCTGGTCAGGGGTGTGCCAGCATTCCTGATTGCAGGGCATGACCATTAGCCTGCCCTGGACTCCCTAATTCCCCCTATGCACTTACAGTTACTCTTAGACCCTAAGTTCTGCCCCCCTCATATGAGCCTTGCTTTGGGACCTTAGGTTCCCTCTGAACTTGGACATTTGAGGGATGTCACTTCCACGCTGCACTATAATCTAATTCTGCAATATATTTGGGGTGTAAGCATTGCCCGGATCCCTTTGAGACTCTTGGGAACTTTGACACATCCCAAATAAGAGAAAGGTCTTGGAAAAGTGATCCTGGAAGTTGGTTTATCTCATATTGTTAGACCTTGAGTCTGAATTAGGCTGTTTGGTTGTAGTTTGAATTTCTGATGTAATTTTTTTTTATCCTTCTTGATTCATTCGGGTCTGTAATAATTTGTAATAACTATGCGGTTCTAGTGAAAAAGAAAGGGTCATTTATGTATGTATATGGGTAGACAACATGCTCATTGGGATTACTATTTACAAATTCTGCACTCATGCATACATATAGAGCTCTTGCATATAAGTTTCTGCATATAGAAATCATGTATAAGTTTCTGCGCTTACGCATTTAGAAATCCTGCGTATAAGATTGTTACATTACTAGAAACCATGGCTATAAGTTTCTGCATATAGAAATCATGCTTATAGTTTTGTTTCTGCACATCTGCATATACGTCTGTCATTAGGAAAATAATCATAGGTTTAATAATAATCAACTTTATTCTAGATACCATGCCTATAGGACTCCTGCACTTACATAGTCGTCTTAAAACCAACAACGCTTAGAAATCATGCATATAGGAAGTAATCAGTTGAATCAGCTTCGTCTATTTCATCTATGAGTTTAAAATCAGTCACAAGATCGTTTAAAATCTACAGAGCTTTTGTTTATAAAACCAGTAATATTTCTTTAAAATCAGTATGCTTACTGCATTGTTAGATATCATGTTATAGGCCTCATCTAGGAAAACCAGTAGGTAATTAATCAACTGTGTCAGTACCTGATAAACTACAACTAGACAAGGCCTAATTCGAACTTCTCATCTGAGAAATATGTAATAAAATAGCCTGACCTAACGCTTTAAATTTAATTCAGACTATAACCAGTATTTGAAGTCATGCTAGATAATTTGCTTCTTTGAGTGAGGAGGCTTGTTTAAGCCTTTAATCATCTATGTGTTTTCCCCTAACT
Source organism: Nicotiana glauca (assembly GCA_026770625.1). Classification (NCBI taxonomy): domain Eukaryota; kingdom Viridiplantae; phylum Streptophyta; class Magnoliopsida; order Solanales; family Solanaceae; genus Nicotiana; species Nicotiana glauca. The sequence goes on from MU745811.1 coordinate 190,264, forward strand.
GCATTATGTGTTTTGTTTGTCGCCTTAGACTTTTATCCTTTTAAACTCTAAAAAAGCCCCCAACTCCCTCCCCCTTTTTAGGATTAGTAGTTCCAAATGCCTTCGGGACTGATAGGATTGGGACGGGTAATAGCATGCAATAAGTAACAATACCATTCCGCATTTTAATACCTTAACGGGCGGGAAGGGTAGATATGGACATGATGACCGGTGCGCTAATACCACGTGCAACCCCTTTTCTGAGGAGTCATTGCCGGGTATTGCATTGATGTGATTCATATTGATTATAACCTAGGACCCCCTTTCCCTTTACTTGTTTTCATTTATTGTTTAAATCTTTTCTTAAAATTTCTGCCCTCTTTACTTGCAATATTATGTGAAAACTCCCTCTATTTGAACCCTTATTTGTTTACTTGTTAAGTAAAGTCACAATTGTAACATGGTCAAGAACCACACTAGTGGATCTTGGGGGGTGCCTAACACCTTCCCCCTGAGATAATTTTTAGCCCTTACCCAAACTCTGGTTCTTCAACTCAAACCCTTCTTAGTGTCCTAATCCACTTTAATCATTAGGTGGCGACTCTTCAATTCAAAACCAATTCCCAAAAGGGAACGAGTTGTCCTCCCAAATGTCATAAACCTTATTTCGCCTTAGAAAAAGGGGACCCGACAGCATGGCAACTCTGCTGTGGATATTCTTTAGGCTTTTACCATTTCATGTTGCTTGTGACTTTATTGCTTCTTTATTGCCTTTATTTAATATCCTTATCTCTTTTCTACTACGAAACTTACTTGGCTCTTTGTTTCTTTTCTTTAATGCTATCTTTTACCGCTTTCCTTCAATACTGTTGTAATTATGAGCAATTATTGTAATCATTACTTTATGAACTTGCAAATACGTGACAACTTGTTTCATTCTTGTAATTGCATATTCAATATCATATTCCACTTGTGCCAAATAAAATACCATAGCAACGCTTATAATGAGTGATTGCACCCTTCCGATATTACCACCTCTCTAAATTTGGCAAAGGCATATTTGCGGTAAAATCAGTCGATCAGCGTTGCAGTCGACGATTCCGTGCCTTTCCCTATTGAGTTTTCCGTTCAAGGGTACCGGTTTAGCACCCCATAGAAACCTTACCCTATTCAATTGTGCATGCATCACTGTCAAATCTAGTTGAGTCGGTTATGTTGTCTGCATTAGTTGAGTCGGTTATGTTGTCTGCATAATGACTCTTAAAGATAGCCTTGTCCAAAGTCCACTGGGTTTACTTGGAACCCAAATGGACATTACCATGTCTGTGCATTTATTTGGAGAACTAAATACTGCTTATGAAAATTATTGATATTTAAATAGTCGAGTCCGGCGGGGGTAAGGGTTTAACACTTTGTTTTGTAAAGAATGGGGCACGAAGTCCCCAGATTCGGCATGGTAACCAACATCGACCCAAGGTTGCTTAGCTAATGGGAAGACCTTCACTCTAGTGATCAGACCCTCGTCCATAAATATTTGGGAAATTTGCCTTCTCTTCGGGAAATATAACCCGAAAACAAAATCATAGAGGCTACAACTCTATTCTGGGATAGCGATAGGTATGCTTTCCGCTTCGGGGACCTTGAAATAACACCTCTGCTTGAGGAAATAGGACGACTAGCTAGTATCCCATGGGAGACTCCGGGTTTGCTTATGCCATGAAATCGCAAGGGTAGGGTTTTCTCAAAATGATGGGACTAAAGAAGAACACATACTTGACCTGCTTGAAGGATTCCTACATTCCTTTCGACTATCTGTACGAGAGATACGTCCATAGCAAGTCCTACCGCACTTACCCAGATGAATTCGCCCTCACATCATTGGGGCATATCCACAAAAGAGTCTCCGTCTTTATGTTCTGCTTTCTGGGGATGATAGTATTTCCTATGAAGAAAGCTAGGATCCGTACCAGACTGGCCATGGTCGCCAATATTTTAATGGAAGGAATTGGTGGGAAGCCTTTTATCATAGTACATATGATCGTTGCGGAGATATACTGAGCCCTGGAAAATTGTCAACGAGGGGCCAAACACTTTGAGGGGTGTAACTTACTGCTCCAACTCTGGCTCATAGAGCACCTCCAAAGGGGAGAATATCAGCAAGAGATTTTGTGAAGAGATTGGGATGATCATATCACCTTCCATCAACCAAGGAGAATGAACTATATTCCTAACATGTTTTCCCAACCACAAGATGTTAAAGGGTGGGTAGAGTTGTTCGAAAATCTGAAAGAAGACCAAGTGCAGTGGATGTTCGAATGGTTCCCTACTGAAGAGTTCATTGTCTGATCTCGGGATGCATCGTTTCTTATACTCATTAGTCTAAGAGGAACTCATCCTTATGTCCCTCTCCGAGTCATGAGGCAGGCAGGAAGAAAGCAGGTTATACCAAGGGTCAACAAAATGAGTCACTTCAAGGTCGACTTTCAAGATGACGATAGTCCATACAAGTGTCAAGCTCAGCATATGTGGCACTGCAAAATTATCCTGGGAAATGATTCCATAGAACCATACAGGTACCATGTTGGTTATACTACATACTATCCAAGCTGGTTGGAAGATGATCATAGTGGGTTAGGACAACTCGGGTTTGTTCGAGGTCACAAGATCATCGACGAGAAGGCTGAAGTACAGGTTAAGTACAACCAATTGCGCAAGAAGATTCGGGAATGTGAAAGTGAGCACTGGGAAATTCAAGAAGCCCATCACAAGCTAATTGAAGAATGGAAATATATGGCTGTCAGCGCCAATAAGTGACTGGGGTATTTGGAGCGGGGTTTAGTGGAGCTAGAAAGAAAGTTCATCAAGAGGATTGAAAACTGTCAGAATGATGAGGGAAATGAAGGAGGACGCTTGGCTAGAGCCTACTTGCTGCTAGAACTATGTGAGCTAGTGGAGTTGTTCGATGGATCTAAAGATGCCGAGTCTAGGGAAGGTCATTCTGGGACGAAGTAGTTAGAAGTCTTTTCTTTGCTTTAAATGTGATAAGGCCAATGGCCATTAGTGACATTTTATTTTCTGCTATTTTAGTGTCGTTTTGGGATTCGTCTTATTCTTATTAATAAAATAAGGTATTTAGCATTATAAGTTCTCCAAATCAACTTATTGCTAGGCCTACCTCAGGCACAACGAGGCTCCCAAATTAGGACACGATTTACATTCGTGCACTATGTGTTTAAATATTGAAATGTTTTCTTCTCACGATCCTCACTAACTTGTTGCCTTGCTTTTACTTTTGTTTATTCCCCTCCCCAAAGGTTAGTTCGTGCACTCTGCATCGTCATCTTACTCCACAATATCTAAGGGCCCTCCACCTCTTCCTCCTCCAACTCCTATCAGAAACAAGAACAAGGGGAAAATGGAAGATTTGGGCAACATCAGAAAGGAGAATTCAGTTAAAAGGGTAGAGGTTCCTCAAGGTATTCAGGCTTACAAAAAAAGTGTCTCCCAGCTCGAACAAAAGTTATTGAAATTTCAGGAAGAACTGGACCAAGTTCGGAACTTGGCAAGCTTGTCGTTTTCCCTCACTACCCCAGATGTCAACTTCCCTAACACTCAAAATCCCACACCACCATAAAACATCCCGAAACAACAAAACCAACCCGCTCCCCATCACCACTGCAAAACATGCCATACTTCAAACAACAACCCACTGCTCATACCTGAACCACTAAACTCCACAAATGACCATCACCACAACACCCCCATCTATGTGGAAACCATACCACACCCCATTCAGCCCACCTCGAGCACACTTGAGTCTGATGATAAAGACTCTCTTATTAGGAATCTGGCCGCATAACTCAAGAAGCTGACTAGCCGAGTTTAGGGTGTTGAAGGAAGCAAGGAGATTGAAGGACTGAATTACGAAGAGATTTGCATTCCACCAGATGACGAACTGCCCGAGGTGTACAAACCTCCTAAGTTCGAGATGTTCGATGGCACCGAGGATTCAAGAGTTCATTTAAGGACATATAGTGACAAGCTAGTCGGAGTAGGAAACGATGAAAAGATTCGCATAAAGCTCTTTATGTGAAGTCTAAAAGGGGATACTCTATCTTAGTACATTAGCCAAGACCCAAAGAAGTGGTCAAACTAGGTAAGTATGGCGTCCGATTTCATGGACAGGTTCAGATTCAACACGGAAAATGTGCCAGATATGTTCTACATCTAGAACTTAAAGAAGAAACCTACGGAGACATTCCGCGAGTATGCTACTCGTTGGAGATCAGAAGCTGCCAAGGTCAGGCCAGCTTTAGAAGAAGAACAAATTAACAAGTTTTGCATTCGGGCTCAAGACCCACAGTACTACGAAAGGTTGATGCTAATTGAAGGCCAGAAATTTTCTGACATTATCAAGCTAGGGGAGAGGATTGAGGAAGGTATTAAAAGTGGTATGGTCACTAACTTTGAAGCATTACAGGATACCAACAAGGCTCTACAGTCTGGTGGCACATCCAAGAAAAGGGACGTGAGTCCCGTTATGGTTGCACAAAGGACAAAATCCCCAATCAAATACCAAACCTACCCATTACGTCCACTCACATATCAGCCTACCCCAAATTACCAAGCACCCTCGCCCTCTTACCAAGCTCCACCACCTACTTACCAATCATCTCCATCTCCCGCATATCAGCCCACTTCACTCAAATACTCCCAACATGCACACGTCTACCAAGCCTACAACACCCAACAAGCCCACTATCAATCACCTCCCCCTTGCCAAAATTTCCCTAGACTCCAACCAAACTTCGACCGCAGACCTCCAAAACAATAGACCGCCATTGCCGAACTAATCGACCAGCTATATGAAAGGCTTAAAGCTGCTGGTTACATTACCCCTATCCCTGCCATAACTCTAGAAAATCCTTCTTAATGGGTTAACCCAAACAAAACCTGTGCATACCATTCTGGCATGAAGTGGCATACCATTGATGAATGTCGATCTCTGAAGGACAAGATTCGGGCTTTGATTGACAATAAGATCATCGTGGAAAAGGAGCCTACTCCGAATGTCCACAACAACCCTCTACCAGACCACAAGGGTGGATGTGTTCACATGATTGAGATAGAAGATGATTGGGACCCCAAAGGATTGATCAGATTGATCGTTGAAGGTGACGAGCCAAAGAAAGCAACAGTCACGCTTAATCCTATTGTAGTCCAGATCCAGCCTTCTGGAAATGCTGAAGTGAACATGTCCATACCACTTGAGTTCGAAGCACCTTCTTCTACAAAAACGCTAGGAACGATCGAGGTCAAGTTTGGGTCCCCAAAGGAACCTACGCCATTTGAAGGTTCTTTGTTACCTTCCAAAGCAAGGGTGTCCATTCCGGTAGCAATGTCGGCCATAGAATCGTTCCATACGAGGGCCATCCCTTGGGATTATACAGCCGACGTGAGGAGAAAAGGGAAGGCCAAATTCAGAGAAGCAGTTACGACACAAGGTATGACAAGAACTGGAAGGGTTTATAGTCCGGAACATTTAGTTAAATCGTGTAAGCAAGCCTTCGGTCGGCCAACCATCACTGAAACTGGGGCCGATGATCTCTAGAGAAAGATACAAGCAAAGGAGTACTCAGTCATTGATCAATTGAATATAACATAGGTATAGATCTCCATCCTAGCTTTGCTGCAAAGCTCCGATGCACATAAGAATTCCTTGTTAAAAGTACTGAGTGAGGCATATGTACCGAGCAACATCACGGGAGGAGAAATGGAAAATATGGTAGGCAAGTATTGGAGAGTCACAAGATCACTTTCTATAAAGAGGAGCTGCCACCGAAAGGGCTAAGCCACAACAAGGCGTTGCACATTTTGTTTTTTTTTTTTTGCAATCCACTAGGCAAGTACCTAGGGCTAGTTTTTTATTAATAACAGAAAAGAAAATACAACAATTAGGAAAAGTACAAATAAGGGGGACAATAAAACCGGTATTGTTACCCATATAACAAAAACTGGGCTAACCTTACCTTACTAATCCTATTGAGGCTTGCCAAGTCGTCTACTAACAAGCATGTAAAAAATATGAACTTGAAAGGACCAAATATTCAATGATCATCACAGAGTTTAAAACATACTCTGTGATGAGATTACAGATGAGAATACTAATAAAGTGGTAGAATAAAATGTAGTACCAATTTGATTCTTTTCCCTTTTTTCCAACCTTGTAAAATCTTCAATTTGAAATTATTTGTCGTTTTCATCCACAGTGTTCAAAATGTATTCAAAAATCATCGATTCGTTTTTGAACGGTTGGACCTCGTTGATGAAGTGGGGCAGCCTGCTTTTGTTTGGCAGCTCTCATTGGAAGTCGCCTAAGAATTGCTTCCTTGTCGGACCTTGTTGCAATTTTCATCTAGATAGCACCTGCTTCGCTTGTTCCAATATGTTCCTCCACAGTATTTGGTGGGGTACCTAGGTAGTGAATGCATGTGCGACAAGTAGGCTTACTTGGAATGAAATCTGGAGGCTAGAACTTGGTCTTTAATTTTCCACTCAAAGTATTTTCAAAAATTGGCATTTGAAGTTCATCCTTGATAACTCTTTCCACACGATGAATGGCAAACTGAACCTTTAGTTTAAGACCATTTTCCTGCTCCCTTTTCAAATTTGAGCACATGAATTTATTTGACAAAGTGACCAAAGGTTGCTTGCTCATGGGATCCGCAATCAATTGCTCACAATTCATAGCAGTTGGTGCAATCTGCTTCTGCTGCACCTTTTTCTTCTTCTTGTTCCTTGTTGTTGTCTTTGGTGTACTTAACTGGTGTGTGGTGGATTTGTTTTCAATCAGCTGTTGTTGTACTGGTGGTGTTTCTTCGAGTCGATGATTCACATAAACCACCTGTTGCAGCAAATTCTCAGGTATGGCTGTGGAAAGCTCACGCTGCTGCTGCTGCCCACGCTGATAAATAGTTGGTTGTGTTTCTACTATTTGTTCCCCCACAAATTTCGCACCTGGTGCAATTGTAATACTCTGCAGCTGCTGCCCAGGACTGTTTTGTACTACATATTTCATCATAGAGTCAACTGTTGTGCTTTGTCCCACCTATTGTATTCCAGCTTGAGGCACAAAAGATTGTGCATTTGTATTAAAACCTTGTGATGCCAAGGTATTGAAACCCTGCTTGGTGAGTACTGCTACATTTTTTATAGCTTTTCAGTTGCTGATGGTGCTCGATTAGCTTTTATAATTGCCAATGAATCGATCTCTTCACCCATACTCTCATGGACAGCCTCCTGATCCGCCTCTTCAGATAATTAACCATTAAAACCATCACCCTAATCCTCTTCATCAACATCCTTCCGTTGATATTGCCAATGCTTGGACTTGATAGCCATCAACCTCACATTTGCATGTATACCATCATTGTTATTCCCCATTGACAACATAAGTTGTCCAGTTTCACCTTCAAACTCTCCAAAGGATTCCCTTGATTGTGAAGGGACCTCAAATACAGATGTGTTTAAGGTGACCCAAGATTGTTTAACCATGGTATTACTCATTATCATTTCTTTTTGAGTGTCTTTGATGATTTGTTCAACTTGGGGACTAGAAAACAGAAGTGTAGGAGCATTGGAACTATGTGCTTGGAAGCCTTCATAGTTACTAGATTTTGCAACCATTTCAGTTTGCTCAGGTGTTGCAGCATGGAGATCTGGTATTGTTAAGGTCCTAGAATCCTGTTCCTTCAGTCGAGCACCAGCTTTTATGTAACTGTGTTATTGTTTCTTACCATCATCTTTAGACTTAGCATTAGTTGCTTGTTGCACTCTAGTCTGCCCTTTATCATTAACTATTGCTGCAATTTGCCTAATCTCCTTATGTTCCGTGACATCAACAATCGCAGTGGCATTAGATGATGCCTCAATGACATCATGATCACTTGTAAAGTTCAATGGAACAGTAACTTGCACATTCGACACCACAGTAGATGATTGGTTTCTAGCTCCATCACCAGTTGTTGTTAGTGTAGTATTAGCCTCCAAATTTGCACCTACATCAGTTGTTGAAATTTCAACTCCTTCAACATGTCCTGGCATTATAGACAAAACTGCCGCATGTTCCTTCGAATGCCCAGCCTCTTTACTTCCTAAAAACTGGGCAGCAGTAACACTGTCAGTGATTTCCTCTGTAGTATTTTGCTGAACATCTGCAGGTGGATGTTGTGACTTCTTAAATTCTCTACTAATCTTAGCTCCTACAGAAACAATTATCCTATTTCCTACTGCAATTAATTTTTCTCCAACTGCCTCAAATGTTGCCCTATCAATTGTTCCTTTTTCATCCTGTGCATTACCAGTTTTTCTAGTATGTTGAATCAACTCTAGTTCCTCTGTTTCCTCGGCATTATGTGGTAGTTTACCCTATAAATTAGTAGCCTTAGTACTAGAAGAATTTCCTTTACCTAATACCCCTTTACCTTCCTGTAGCTGACCCTTAGAGCCTTTTTCTGTAGCTGCAAAATTCTTACTAGTTTGTACAGCTACCACAACACAATTATCTGCACTCTTTGATCATGTACCAATTGACATAATCTTTGCAACACCGGCTAGCTTGTCATAAGATTCCATAATTGGATTCACAACATTGGAGATTCTTGCTAATACTGTTCTTGTAGGGACATCTCTTGAAGGTGGAGGTTGACCTTTATCCAGATTTGAAACAATCCTTTCGTTAGTAGTAGGATTAATAAATTCTTTTCCTTCATCAATTTGTGAAGCCTACGTTTGTTTTGCTGCTTCAAGATCCAACTGCCCATCTCTTTTGGCATTAAGGTAATCCCTAGCAGCACTTGCTAGTTTGTCAAGGTTGTCCAATCCTTCTACTTCATCCACTCGAACAAGAGCTTCTTTACTTTCCTCCATCTTCCATCGACATGATTTTTCAGCATGCCCTTGATGCTTACAACAAGTGCAGTAATTTGGAAGACTGTCAAAAACTATCTGCTGATAATGTTCCATATTTTTTCCACAAATCACGTCCACAATCTTTATCCTAACTCTCTTAGGATGTTTGTCTAGTAGATCGATCAAAACCTTGATCCTTGGCGTGCTTGGTCGTGTTCGATCTTGAGGCACCTTGTCAACTACAAGAGGCATCCCTACTGCTGAAGCTATAGATAATAACGATTTCTTTGCAAAAAAAATTTGCAGGTAGATCTGGCAAAGAAATCCAAACCACAGTTTTTGAAGTTTCTTCTCTAGGATTGAAACCTATTGTCCATGGGAAAGTCCTAAAGAAAAATTCATCTCATTTTGCCTTAACATAACCAGTTGTTCTAGACAACGCCTGAACAAAATCTTCAAAGAGATCGAATCTTACCAGGATATTATGATATTCTAGCTGTCCCACGTTGCAATAACCTTTGACGTCGAATTAATTTGGTATAAGCTGTCGTAACTCTTGGATATCAGGTTTACCATAGCAAAATTTGAGAATTACTGCCTGATGCAGTCCTTCTTCGATGGTGAACTTGTTCACCTCTTCAACTGTGAATTCTACAGTTGGTTCTCCATGGATCATATGGATATGAAATAATTCCAGTTTTGACGCAATTGCACCAGTTTTTGTTTTCTGAATCTGTGCAGCGTAAGACTATCTAGGGATTACATTTGGATGCATTTCATTAGAGTTTTGAATTGCCTCTCCCACAGCCAAACGCTGGGGAGAGGTCGCAGCTGCCATGATAATATTCAAAACCCCATTGACATGAAGAAGCACAAGAACAAAATAGAAAATTTTTGCGTGCTACAGTACTTCCCGATTTAAAATTAAGATCAGTGACAATTAGCTATGGATTTGAAAATGAAACCAACTGGGGATTGTGCGCAAAGAGAAGGTGCTTCTTTTGACACCAAATTTGCGACAAACCACCGTCGGATTCCGGAGTTATGGCTCGTGAATAGTAAGGGATTTACTATTCACCCTTCTTCCTAGAGAGAACTTGGCATTTTTTTATTGGTTTCTCATAGGCATTGCGCATCACTATGTGCAATGAGAGGATTATTTCATCACCAGGATTCTTATTGACGGAGGGTCCAGCCTCAATATTTGTCCCTTGGTGACTCTCCGAACATTGGGAAAGAGCCTGCATGTGATCAAGGATGGAGCCATCAATGTCAAAGCTTTCGATGGTTCCCAAAGGTCTACTATTCGGAAAATCATTTTGTGTCTGCAAATGGGACCTACTTGGTTCGATGTCGACTTTCAAGTAATAACTATCCCAGCATCTTACAAATTGCTATTGGGACGGCCCTGGATCCATGCCGCTGAGGCTGTGGCATCAACCCTAAATCAGGCGGTGAAGTTTTACTGGAATCACCAAGAGGGGATTATTCATGGCGATGGTAGCAATCCTATATACAGTCACCAAACCATCCCAGCAATCGGAGGAAGAAGAAAGATAGGTGGAGAAACCTACCATCACATTGAGCGAGTCAACGCCGTGGACAAGGATAAATGGTGGGATAACAAAATCGAAAGCATATTGAACTAGAGCGGGTACAAACCCGGCAAGGGACTCGGCAATTATCTCCAAGGAATTGCTAAGCCTATCAAATTGAAGACGCACGATACCACTTTCGGTTTGGGATATGAATACACTTGGGAGGAATTCAACCACTGGTTGCCACCATGGCGCAAGCCCTACTACCTACTGGAACATCGATACCTCGCTTGGACCAGAATTTTAAACCAGTCGATGTTATATATGGGTCAGAAGAAGAGGAAGCGTTGGCCGCGATGAGGAATTTGTTTTTGGAAGATGATAATATGGACTCTTGTATCATTTTCGAAGAGGAGGGGGAGGAAGGTCCATCCATACAAGCCGTGAGCCGAGGAGCGCGCCTCAACAATTTGTCCATCAGAACCACCCGGGCCCGGAAAGCTTCGGGGTAGCAAGGCTGAAAAAAGCACCATGCATTACTTTATTTTCCGCTAGTTGGCCTTCTTTCCGCATTTTTAATTTTGAAATAAGATCTTCAATGTTCAAAACAATTATGAAATTTATTAAAGACTTTCAGTTTCTTATAAATCTTGCTTTTATTACTTTTTATCGTTTACTTTATTTACACAACATTACTATTACTTATCTTGATGAACCGACGATTGTGACATGCAACGAGACAACGCAACAAACAGTTATAGACTCGGAAGAAGATGATATACCAGAAGAGCTTGTTAAAGAGGTTGAGGATTTTGAGAAAAGACCTAAGTCTAACTTGGATGAAACTGATATTTTTAACCTGGGACATACAGAAAATGTTAAAGAAACGCGCATCAGTGTTCATTTGTCACCATCAGAAAAGGAAGAGTACACGGAATTCCTGAGGGAATACGAGGATATATTCGCCTGGTCATATGATGATATGACCGGTCTCAGTACATCTATTGTGGCTCACAAACTGCCGACCGATCGTGCATGCCCGCCGGTAAAGCAAAAGCTCAGGAAGTTCAAACCTGACATGAGTTTGAAAATCAAGGAAGAAGTCACCAAGCAAGTCAAAGCCAAGGTTCTCAGGGTAGTATAGTATCCAACATGGTTAGCCAATATCGTGCAAGTACCGAAGAAGGATGGGAAGTTTAGAGTCTGTGTCGACTACCGGGACCTCAACTGGGCCAGTCCCAAAGGTGACTTCCCCTTGCCAAACATACATATTCTAATTGACAACTGCACCAAGCACGAGCTGCAATCGTTTGTTGATTATTTTGCTGGGTATCATCAGATCTGGATGGACGAAGAAGACGCTGAGAAAACAGCCTTCATTACGTCGTGGGGGATGTATTGTTACAAGATGATGTCGTTTGGGTTAAAGAATGCTAGGGCCACCTACATGAGGGCAATGACTACTATTTTCCATGACATGATACACAAAGAGATCGAAGTGTATGTAGATGATGTTATCATCAAGTCCAAGAAAGCCACTAACCACATGGAAGATTTGAGAAAGTTCTTCAACAAACTGAGAAGGTACAACCTGAAACTGAATCTCGCTAAATGTGCATTCAGGGTTCCTGCCAGAAAACTACTTGGGTTCATTGTGAGTCGCCGAGGAATAGAATTGGATACGTCAAAGGTCAAAGTCACCTAAGAATTGCCACCACCAAAGAACAAGAAAGAGGTTATGAGTTTTTTGGGGAGACTTAACTACATCAGCCGGTTAATATCTTAGTCCACTATCATTTGTGTGCCGATCTTTAAGATGTTGAAGAAGGACGCTGCTACCAAATGAACTGATGATTGTCAGAAAGCCTTTGAAAAAATCAAGGATTACCTGTCAACACCACCAGTTTTGGTTCCACCTGAACCAGGTAGACCCCTACTACTCTACCTTGCAGTGTTGGATAGACCGTTCGGTTGTGTTCTGGGGCAACATGATGAAATGGGGAAGAAGGAACAAGCCATCTACTATCTCAACAAGAAGTTCACCCCGTACGAGGCCCGATATTCTATGTTAGAATGCACTTGTTGTGCTCTGACTTGGGTAGCTCAAAAGTTGAGGCACTATTTCTGTGCCTATACTACTTATCTCATATCAAGAATAGATCCGCTGAAGTATATCTTTCAGAAGCCCATGCCCACTGGCAAACTAGCCAAGTGGCAAATCCTGCTGAGTGAATTTGACATTGTTTATGTGACTCAGAAGGCAATCAAAGGACAAGCACTGGCAGACCATCTTGACAAAAATCCAGTCGACGGAGAATACGAACCCCTAAAGACGTATTTTCCTGATGAAGAGGTATCTTTCATTGGAGAGGATATTACAGAATCCTATGATGGTTGGAGAATGTTTTTTGACAGAGCGGCAAACTTCAAAAGAGTTGGCATAGGAGCAGTCCTAGTATCAGAAACTGGCCAGCATTATCCGGTATCTGCCAAGCTTAGGTTCCCGTGCACCAAAAATATGGCTGAGTACGAAGCCTATATCTTAGGGATCATGCTGGCCAACATTCAAGAGTTGCCAGTGATCGGAGATTCAGACCTCCTTATACATCAGGTCTGAGAAGAATGGGCAACTAAGAATTCCAATATACTCCCGTATTTGCATCACGTACAGGAGTTGAGGAAGAGATTCACAAAGACAGAATTCCGGCATGTTCCCAAAGTCCAGAATGAGTTTGCCGACGCATTGGAAACCCTATAATCTATGATTCAACATCAAGATAAGAATTTCATAGATCATATTCCTATAAAAATTCATGACGAACCAGCTTACTATGCTGATGTCGAAGAAGAGGCAGATGGAAAACCTTGGTTTCACGATATTAAGGAATACTTGGCAAAAGGAGAATACCCAGAGCTTGCAAATCCCATTAAGAAGCGCACACTTTGGAGAATATCTAACAATTTCTTTCACATCGGAGTAATACTGTATAGGAGGACTCTTGATTTGGGATTACTAAGGTGTGTCGACGCAAAGGAAGCATCTAAACTGCTAGAATAAATCCATGCTGGGACCTGCGGTCCACATATGAACGGTTTTGTCTTAGCCAAGAAGATACTCCGGGCAGGTTATTTTTGGATGACTTTGGAAACGGACTGCATCCAGTATGTCCGAAAGTGCCATCGTTGTCAAATACATGTATACATGTTAAAGGTGCCTCCAAATGAGCTTACTGCAACAAGCTCGCCATGGTCGTTCGCCACTTGGGGAATGGATGTCATCGGACCTATCGAGCCTGCCGCATCAAATAGGCACAGGCTCATGCTAGTGGCAATTCATTATTTCACCAAATAGGTTGAAGCTGCCTCTTACAAGGCAGTGACTAAGAAAGTCGCGGTAGACTTTGTCCGCGACCGCATTGTTTGTCTGTTCGGAATTCCGGAGTCAATCATCACTGATAATGGTTCCAATATTAACAGTGACTTGATGAAGTCCATGTGTGAAACTTTTAGGATCGAACACAAGAATTCTACAACTTACAGACCTCAGATGAATGGAGTCGTAGAAGCCGTTAATAAGAATATCAAGAAGATACTAAGGAAAATGATAGAAAAGCATAAGAAGTGGCACGAGAAGCTAACATTTGCTTTATTGGGGTACCGCACCAAAGTTCACACATCAACCGAGGCAACTCCCTATATGCTGGTTTATGGTACAGAGGCAGTCATTCCCGCCGAGGTAGAAATTCCCTATCATACAGGAAGCAGAACTCGACGACGCAAAATGGGTAAAAAGTCGCTACGAGCAGTTAGCCCTCATAGATGGAAAAAGAATGAATGCAGTTTGTCATGGTCAACTTTATCAAAACAGGATGTCCAACGCCTTCAACAAAAGAGTCAAGCCAAGACAATTCACACCAGTACAGTTGGTATTGAAGAAAATCTTTCCACATCAAGATGAAGCCAAAGGGAAATTCTCTCCCAACTGGCAGGGTCCGTACATGGTTCATCGGGTAAAAGGAGCCGTGATACTTGCAGAAATGGACGGAGAAATTTGGCCGAAGCCAATCAATTTAGATGCAGTAAAGCGATACTATGTGTAACATTTATGATTTCCTTATATGATATAATTTGAACTACGACTGACCTGATTCCTAAGTAAGAGGGGATACGTAGGCAGCCTTATGGGTTCGGTCACAATTCGATAAAATTTTTATTTCCCCCGATATTGGAAACTAGGGCAGAATTTTGAGGAGGACCCTCAAAATTTTGAAGTCAATTTCAGCCATTTACTGCAAGCAGCCATCGGAAGCAGCAACCGAGTAAACTGGGGCAGAATTTTGAGGAGGACCATCAAAATTCCTGAGCGAAAGAGGTTGCAATGTCTTGAACCGCGCCGCGGTCGTTGGTTCATCTAAAGAAAAACTATCTTCAATTATGTATTTATGTTATATTTTTACTAAATCATGCATGTATAGTATCAAGATTGTTTTGTTTAGAAATGCTACCCCAATGATACACAACATCACTTAAAATAGAGCCAAGTAGGACAAGCGAAGTCCATGGGGAATACGAACTAACCTTTCACCTCTACAAACTCACGATTTTTCTTTGGATACAGGCACCCAAGTTGCAAATAACCAAATACATTTATACACTCATACTTTTTGAGAATATGACCCTCAAAACCATCACATATTCATACTTACTATCCGCATACAACATCCCCAACAGCCACAATATCGCAATCCTCTATCAGCTATCAAGCCATCAGCTAAGAAATTTTACTACTATTCGCATTTTTCTGCACTGCATAAGGCTACTATTTTGCCTTCCGAGACTAAGCTCTGTCTCCATCTGCATTTTCTCGCATTGCATAAGGCTACCATTCTGCCTTTCGAGGTTAAGCTCTACCTCCATCTGCATTTTCTACATTGCATAAGGCTACCATTCTGCCTTCTGAGGTTAAGCTCTACCTCCATATGCACTTTTTGCATTGCATAAGGCTACTATTCTACCTTCCGAGACTAAGCTCTATCTCCAGGTGCATTTTTCTGCATTGCATAAGGCTACTATTCTGCCATCCGAGGTTAAGATATACCTCCATTTGCATTTTCTTGCATTGCTTAAGGCTACTATTTTTCCTTCCGAGACTAAGCTCTGTCTCCATCTACATTTTCTGCATTGCATAAGGCTACCATTCTGCCTTCCGAGGTTAAGCTCTACCTCCATCTGCATTTTCTCGCATTGCATAAGGCTGCCATTCTGCCTTCCGAGGTTAAGCTCTACCTCCATCTGCATTTTCTGCATTGCATAAGGCTACCATTCTGCCTTCCAAGGTTAAGCTCTACCTCCATCTGCATTTTCTGCATTGCATAAGGCTACCATTCTTCCTTCCGAGGTTAAGCTCTACCTCCATCTACATTTTCTCTGCATTGCATAAGGCTACCATTCTGCCTTTCGAGGTTAAGATCTACCTCCACCTGCATTTTCTCGCATTGCATAAGGCTACCATTCTACCTTCCAAGGTTAAGCTCTACCTCCATCTGCAAGGCTGAAATATCGCCACCTTTATTTAAATCATGCATCGGCTAAAATATTGCCATTTTTATTTATGACTTGCATTGGCTGAAATATTGCCACTTCATTTAAATCTTGCATGGCTGAAATATCGCCACCTTTATTTAAATCCTGCATTGGCTGAAGTATAGCCATTTTCATTTAAATCTTGCATCGGCTGAAAGATCACCATTTCATTTAAATCCTGCATCGGCTCAAATATCGCCATTTTTATTTATGTCTTGCATTGGCTGAAATATCGCCACTTCATTTAAATCTTGCATCGGCTGAAAGATCGTCATTTTACTTACATTTTGCACAGCTAAAATAACGCCATTTTATTTAAATCCTGCATCGATTGAAAGATCGCCATTTTACTTACGTTTTGCATGGCTAAAACATCGCCACTTTATTTAAATCCTGCATCGGCTGAAAGATCACCATTTTCATTTAAACCTTGCATGGCTGAAAGATCTCCACCTTTATTCAAGCTCTCATGGGCTGAAAAATCGCAGCCTTTTGCATTTTTATAGGCTGAAAGATCGCCAAATTATCCAAGGGCGTCATTGTTCGGAGGCACTATCTTCATCGCCCGAGAACGCCATGCCATGGCCTGAGGACTCCTTTATCTCTTGCATATCATTATTCAAAGGCATCATGGTTTGGAGGCATCATTCTCATAGCCCGAGAACATCATTTCATAGCCTCAAATCCTTTATCATATGCCTCATGGCCCAGGACGTCATGGTCTGAGGACTTCATCGTAACTATCCAAAGACAACGTTCATAGTCCAACGGGAACTTGCATCATGTTTAAATTTATGCACAATATATGTTCATATTGTTCATTTTCAGGTAAACCAGCTAGCAACGGCCGTCTCAGCAAGAGCGATCCCGCTCAGGTTCCCGCAGCCTACTAGATTTTGACCATCCATCGCGCCCGTTCTTGGAAAAGTCTCCATCGGCATATTCTGTCGATGGATCCCAAACTACATATGGCCTGATTCTTGTAAGACCAGGGATATGTAGGCAGCTCAGTAACCATAGCTCAGTCAAAATTCTTCAAGTCGCTTTGTTCGGTCAAATTGGCCATCATATCTTTACCCGACAACTCTTTCATCCTTCCCGGGTAAAGAGGGGCAGTTGTTGATACCCAATTTTTCCCTATTTATTTTCATATACAAAATACTTTCAAAATATCATGTACATGCATATATAAGCATGCCCAAGTGTTTTGGTATTTTACCTAATTTATAAAATCAATTTATTATCTATTTTAGCAGTATAAAATCCAATAATTATTCCCAAAGATTATCATTTTGGTGAATGACCTCTTTTATTCTCATATTTACACCGAAATATAGCTAAGGTAAATTTTTTTTTATATTTTACAAATTTATTTGGTATTTAAAAGACTAAATTGCATATAATTGCAATTGTAGCCTACTTTAAGATTAATAGAATTTTACAATTGTAAAATTGGGTCCAGTATTTTTAAATTAATATTTATACACTATTAATTGTTTCAATATTTTAAATTTTCTTTTAAAATCATCTTTACTATTTTTTATAAAACAAAAAGGGAAAATTGGCTGTTTAATATTTAGCCCCATTTCTGTTTCAATTACAGCCCCATTTTATTTCAATTTTGGCCCTAAATTGACCTAATTCTACCAAATTAAACCGTCCCAATTTCAATTTGGACCCAACCCTAGACCCAGTTCCAAACGACCCAACCCGTTCCCCACATACCCACTTAAATCTGGACCGTTGATCACTCAAGGTCAACGGCCAAAATTCACCTTTCCATAATTAAACCATGACCTACCCTAAACCCCCTCATTCTCACCTGACCCGCCACCGTGGAATCCCAAACACTCTCAAATCCTCTTATCAGCTCTTCGGAACCCTAGCCTCCTCCCACCTTCCTTCACCGTATTTTTACCGGAATCTATGGCCTCTCAAGCCATGGATGGTCCACACTCACCCTTCGCCACCACTCAAACTTGTTTGTTCGATGATTTGAGGCCCGACTTCGATGGATCTCTTCAGATCTTTTGTTTCCACGGCCTCTCCGGCCATTACTCCGGCATATTCAAGCACAGTGAGCTTTTTCGACTCAGGATCTGACTTTCCTCAAGACCTTTCTCATTTCTAGGATTTTCTCTGAAACCCTAAGCTATCCGAGGTTTTTTACTTGCTTATTTTTTATTAGATTCTGAAAATATCTATATTCTATTGAACTTTTTAAAGGTTTTCCCCAAATTCTCTTTTTAAAATCGTTATAATTTCGATTAACGATTTCTAAAAGGATTTTCAAAGGCATCTTTCTGATTCTTTTTGCTATTTCCTTATGTGTGTTTGTATGTGTTATGCTCGTATAACTTCTCTTACTATGCATGTACTGTTCTTCTACTTTCTTTTTTTACTGTATCTGTTACTCCTATACTCACATGTTAATCTGTGTTGTGTTTTCCTTTCTCCTCTACTATATGTGTTTACTATGAGTTCTTTGATGTTGTTTGCTTTACTGGACTATGTTTATGTTCTTACTAAGCATGAGTCATCTGTTTTGCCCAAGTTTGTATCACTTTTTCTTCTGAACTTGTTTATGTTATGAGTTTTTCTCAAAACGTGTTCTTCATGCTCTTAATTGTATATCGTGTCTGTTTATTCCTCATAAGTCTTTGGAAAGGACTTCTGAACCTCTATCGAGTGACTTACCTTCTCATCTCTATTGTCTGATTCATCTTGAAACCCCGATTTAGTGTTTCCTTTGGCGATTTTGATTTTGGGTTTGAATTAGGGTTCCACTTTGGGACCCTGGACTCTCAAACTCATTGTGAGTCTACAAATTGGAGTTGTAACCCTTCTTGCTTATGATTCTGAACCTTTCTTTGATTAAACTCTCTTCTAAATAACTTGACAATCCCTTCTTGATTCCCATATTTGTGTGCTTTATATATAAGGACTTTGCTTTCAAAAGGTTCTACCAACTAATTGGTTGATTCCAAAATCATTTTTAATAAGGCCTAACTGATTATTACTGATTTTCCCTAATTGAACCTCCTTTACCTTTTCTGACTTGGTTCATTCGAATTAGGCCTGTAATTTTGATTTCCCTAGCTGTTTTATTGATTTGCTTTCCTTGTTTTTTCCAAGTCGTGTACCATTGAACTTTTTCTTTAAATAACTTCTGTCTATTAACCCTTCTTATGCTACTTTGAAAAGATTTTAATCAAACTTCTTTCCTTAATTGTATTCTACCCATTTGAAATCAAATCCCTTAACTGAAGGGAAATTCTAATGTGACTGATTGCAAACTATTTTATTACCTTTCGTACTTGCTTCTCTGCACTATAAAAGGGACTGCCCTTCTGCACTTTTAAAGACACTTTGAGTTCAATACATCAAACTTTTACTTTCAACTTACACACTTACAGTACTGCTTTGAGTTCAATACTCTCTCAACACTCTGCTTTTTCTGAGATCTTTTGGAACTGCTTGCTTACAAATTGGCTTTTCAAGACTACTGTTTTTTACCTGTTTTCCCTAAAACTGGTATGTCTGTTTTAATTTCTCTACCTCACCTCTATGTGTTTACTTTGTAGTTTCAGCGTTCTTGTTTACTTTGGTGTTCATGTTCAGTGATTAAACTATGTATGTTCTTTCCTTGCATTTGTTTCTATTGTGAATCCCTACCCATTATTCCCCTCTATGTGTTTGAGTTAAAGTTTTTGGCCTGGCAGTATCCAAATTACTGCTCAGGTCTAAACTTGATCTTCAATGGATCCTAACTCCTAAGATTTGACTAATAGGCTAGTCAGGAGTGTTCCAACATTCCTGATTGTTAGGCATGACCACTAGCCTGCCCTGGACTCCCTAATTCCTCCTATGCACTTACACTTACTCTTAGACTCTATGTTTTTTCCCCTCTTCTGAGCCTTGCTTTGGGACCTTAGGTTCCCTCTGAACTTGGACAATTGAGGGCTGGCACTTCGACACTGCACTATAATCTAATTCTGCAATATATTTGGGGTGTAACCATTGCCCAGAGCCCTTTGAGACTCTTGGGAACTTTGACACATCCCAAATAAGAGAAAGGTCTTGGAAAAGTGATCCTGGAAGTTGGTTTACCTCATATCGTTAACCTCCAAATTTAGCTTGAATTTCTTATTTAATTTTTTTTATCCTTCTTGATTCATTTGGGTCTGTAATAATTTGTAATAACTATGGGGTTCTAGTGAAAAAGGGAGGGTCATTTATGTATGCATATGGGTAGACAACATGCTCATTGGGATTACTATTTACAAATTCTGCATTCATGCATAGCATATAGAACTCTTTCCTATAAGTTTCTGCATATAGAAATCATGTATAAGTATCTGCGCTTACGCATTTAGAAATCCTGCCTATAAGTTATGCATTACATGTAGAAATCCTACCTATAAGATTGTTTCATTACTAGAAACCATGCCTATAAGTTTCTACATATAGAAATCATGCTTATAGTTTTGTTGTTGCACCTCTTTATATACATCTGTCATTAGGCAAATAATCATAGGTTTAATAATAATCAACTTCATTCTAGATACCACGCCTATAGGACTCCTATACTTACGTAGTCGTCTAACCAATAACGCTTAGAAATCATGCCTATAGGATGTAATCAGTTGAATCAGCTTTGTCTATTTCATCTATGAGTTTAAAATCAGTAGAAAGATCGTTTAAAAGCTGTAGAGCTTTTGTTTATAAAACTAGTAATCTTTCTTTAAAATCAGTACGCCTTCTGCATTCTTAGATATCATGTTTATAGGCCTTATCTAGGCAAACTAGTAGGTAATTAATCAACAATGTCAATCCCTGATAAACTACAACTAGACAAGGCCTAATTCGGACTTCTCATCTGAGAAATATGTGATAAAGCAGCCCGTCCTAACGCTTTAAATTTAATTCAGACTATAACCAGTATTTGAAGTCATTCTAGATAATTCGCTTCTTTAACTGAGGAGGCTTGTTTGAGCCTTTAATCTGCTATGTGTTTTCCCCTAACTGCATTATGTGTTTTGTTTGTCGCCTTAGACTTTTATCCTTTTAAACTCTAAAAAAAGCCTCCAACTCCCTCCCCTTTTTTAGGATTAGTAGTCCCAAATGCCTCAGGGACAGATAGGATTGGGACGGGTAATAGCATGCAATAAGTAACGATACCATTCCACGTTTTGATACCTTAACGGGTGGGAAGGGTAGATGTGGACATGATGCCCGGTGCGCTAATACCACGTGCAGCCCCTTTTTTGAGAAGTGATTGCCGAGTATTGCATTGATATGATCCATATTGATTATAAACCTAGGACCCCCTTTCCCTTTACTTGTTTTCATTTATTGTTTAAATCTTTTCTTAAAATTTCTGCCCTCTTTACTTCTCCTCAAATTTCAATTTACTTGCAATATTATGTGAAAACTCCCTATATTTGAACCCTTATTTGTTTACTTGTTTAGTAAAGTCAAAATTATAACATGGCCGGGAACCACACTTGTGGATCTTGGGGGGTGCCTAACACCTTTCCCCCGAGATAATTTCTAGCCCTTACCCAAACTCTGGTTCTTCAACTCAAACCCTTCTTAGTGGCCTAATGCACTTTAATCATTAGGTGGCGACTCTTCAATTCAAAACCCAATTCCCAAAAGGGAACGAGTTGTTCTCCCAAATGTCATAAACCCGATATCGCCTTAGAAAAAGGGGGCACGACAGCATGGCCACTCTACTGGGGATATTCTTTAGGCTTTTACCATTCCATGTTGCTTGTGACTTTACTGCTTCTTTATTGCCTTTATTTAATGTCCTTATCTCTTTTCTACTACGAAACTGACTTGGCTCTTTGTTTCTTTTCTTTAATATTTTCTTTTACCGCTTTCCTTCAATACTGTTGTAATTATGAGCAATTATTTTAATCATTACTTTATGAATGTGAAAATATGTGACAACTTGTTTCATTCTTGTAATTGCATATTCAATATCATATTCCACTCGTGCCAAATAAAATACCATAGCAGCACTTATAATGAGTGGTTGCGCCCTTCAGATATTATCACCCCCTAAATTTGGCTAAGGCATATTAACGGTAAAACTAGTCGATCAGCGGTGCAGTCGACGGTTTTGTGCCTTTCCCTCTTGAGTTGTCCGGTCTAGTACCCCATAGAAACCTTACTCTGTTCAATTATGCATACATCACTGTCAAACCTAGCCGAGTCGGTTATGGTGTCCGCATAATGACATAAACCCAATTCCCAAAAGGGAACGAGTTGTCCTCCCAAATATCATAAACCCAATTTTGCCTTAGAAAAAGGGGGCGCGACAACCCCCCCCCCCCAAACCCCTCATTTGCCTCACTCGTCTCTATCTCTCTAACCTATGGTTCTCTCTAGAACCTTCCCCCCTTCCCCTCCTCTCCGATGAGTTCCCTTCATCTTCTCCGCCCACCTTCTGACCCGAATACATGGTGGTTTCACCACCCACCAAGCCACAAATGGCTCTTAACATTTGGTTACTGAAGCTTCATGACTCGACCACAAAGAGTAGGGTCCAGACTTTTGTCAATTCAAGTTCCGCGGCCATCTCCGGCCTTACTCCAGCAAGCCGTGTCTGTTCGAGCCTAGCCTCCACTCTACTTGCTTAGATCCAAGCCTTTCGCACCGTTTGTGTTCCTCTAAAAACCCTAGCTTTGAGGTTTTTCTGATCTCTTTAGATCTGTTCCAGATCTATGCTTTCCATAAGCTTTTAAACAATTTTTTGATTATTTTTTTCAAAAATTATACTTTTAAAACATTTATTTTCCGATTTAGGGTTTTGTGTTATACTTCTCTGATTTTCTTGTATGTTTATCTGATTTTCTTCTTCTCTTGTGTGTTTTTCTACTATGTTTCTCCTAATGTGTTCTTATTAAATCTTTTCTGCCATGTTTTTCTATTATATTGCTCCTATTGTGTTCTTGTTAAAATCTCTTCTACCATATTTTTCTATTATATTGCTCCTACTGTGTTCTTGTTAAAATCTTTTCTACCATATTTTCTATTATATTGCTCCTATTGTGCACTTGTTAAGATTCTCCTATCATGTTCTTATTTGTTTCTTCTACCAGTTCTTCTACTGTGACTCGCATGTTACTCTTTTACTTTGTTTCTCATGAGTTTCTCTTATTAAAAAGGCATGTTGAAGGTCCCAGTTCCTTTATGAGACCTTTGAACTTGTTTTGAATAGTATCTTTTGCTTTCTTGATTACTTCCTCTCTCACATCGGCACTCGATTGAGGGTAAACCCCTAAAATTTAGGGGTTCATCCGAGTTTGAGATCACTGGCTATGTGATATGTTTGTTCTTCATCTTTAAAGTTGTCTGATTTCAGAAACCCTAACTATTTTGAGGTTCTGAACTTATTTCTCAACTGAGTCTCGAAATTCTTTGTCTCAACCTCTGTCTCTTTAAGCAATTCTGTTTTTCCACTAAACTTTTCTAAAGTCTTTTACGCTGGATCTTTTGTATGCTACTAGATGTTACTTCTCTTCTACATTGCTAACATATGTGACTACCATGCTCCTATAATCTATTATCTAATGATTTTGCATTGACACGACATCTTCTTTCAGCTTAACTTGTTTGTATGATCTTTATATGTGTTGAACTTCCCTCTAAAATGGCTTTCAAATTTGTGATTAGTTCAGACTTCCTTCTATGTAGGTTTGATTGATTTCTTTCCTTGTTTGCAGATTTCCCTATGACTCGATTTAGGTTATTTGACTTTCTTTAACTTTTCTGACTTAGTTCTTTCATGGACCAGTGATTACAAAATCTCTGATCCTTGATTTACTGGCTACTAACTGATTTTTCTTACCTTATTTATGCAACCGTGTATTTCAAAATTCTACCCTTAAGTAAGTTTTATGTATTTACCCCTAACTGCATGCTTTGTACAAGAAGTTTATTTGATTTTTTTCCCTTAAATTATTTTCCTGTTTGAATCTGAGTTACTTAATTAAAGGAAGTCTTGTGTGATTGATTCTTGATTGATATTCAGTTCCTTAACTATTTTTTTACCTTATTTCTGCCTGATTTTTGCACTATAAATGCACGAATCTTTCAGTAACATAGAGGACATTCATTCATAGTATTTATGAACTTACACTTATACACAATAGTATTCTCTCTTCTTGTCTACACTGTGGCCTGTTTACAAGACCTACCGTTTTTCTCTATTTGTTTCTTTGAAACAAGTATGTCCTGATTTAAGCTTTGAGCACTACAATAATGTGTTTATTTACTGCTTTTATATCCATGTCTACTTATTGTTTCTGTATGGTTCAATACTCAAATTAACATGCTGATTTATTTCTACCTATTTCTATTGTGAATCCCTATTCCCCACCCCCTTGTGTGTTTAAGGTATGGATTGGAGCATGGCAATATGTAAATTGTTGCCCATGAACCAAACCTGATCTCTTGGGATCCTAGCCTCTATTAATGTGTGTTTGGACAAGCTTATGGTATGCTAGCATTCTCCATTACTGGGCATGCCCACATCCTGCCTTTGCCTCTTTCAATTTCCCTATCCTCCTGAAGCCCTTATGTGTACTTATCTCCCTCTCCTTTCCCCTTTTCCCCTCTCAGAATTCTGCTTCTGCACTTGTACTCTCTCTTATTCTCTAAGTTCTACCCCTCTCTTGTGAGCCTTGCCTTGGGATCTTGATCTCCCTCTGAACTTGGGAACTTGAGGGCTGGACCTTCCACACTGCACTTGTCCTAATCTGATAATGTATTTTGGGTGTGAGGATTGCCCAGAGTCCCCTTTGAGGCTCTTAGGGAACTTTGACACATCCAAATGGGAGAAAGGCATTGGATCATGATCTCTTGGAGTTGGTTTACCTTATATTTTAGACATGAAGTCTGAATTAGGCTCTCCTTGGTTCTACTTTTAATTTCTGATGTATTCTTTTACTTTATCTTAGGCTGTAATAATTTGTAATAAACTCATGGGGATGGCTAGTGAAAAAGGGGGGTAACTATGTATGCAAAGGGTAGATATCATGCCTATAGGTATTTCTGAATTCTGTATTCTCTCATATAGAAATCATGTCCATAAGTATCTGGAAATCTGAATTCTGCATATGTATATAGAAAGTATGCCTATAGATCCTTCTGAATCTTTTACATCCATTCTTCATCTAGCAATCATGTTCATAGGTCTTAAACAATCAACTGCAATTAGATATCATGTTCATAGGCATTAAATGAAATTCAGCATCTAGACATCATGTCTATAAGGCTTCCGTATTTTCACCATGTCTATAAAAGGCTTAAAATCAACAACGCATAGAAAGCATATCTATAGGAACTATTAACTAAATCTGAATCGCCTCATTCACGTATAGATCTAAAACCAGTAATAACCATGTGTCATCGTTTGCAGAACTTATAACCTTTGTAAAAACTTGCCTTATTTAATAACCAGACAACCTTTCTTAATCAGTATGTATTTAGAATTTAGTAGATACCATGCCTATAGGATCCTTGCCCAACACTTAGGCAAACCTTAGGGTTAAATTTACAAATTAAATTAGTTCTGTTAATAACTACAACCAGTGGGGGGGGCCTTATTCGGGCTCCTTATCTGAATTATGTAATAAATCAGTCTGCCTCAACCTTTTCGCACGCTTAGTACTTAGTTAGACCTTAAATAGTATGTGTAAGTCATGCTAAATTATGTGCTTCTTTGTGTAAAGGAGGTATATCCGAGCCTTCTTATTTGTTATGTGCTTTCCCTCAATTTGCTAAACATGCTTTTGTATGTCGCCTTAGAATTTTTACCTTTAAATATACAAATAATCCTAATATCCCTCCCCTTTAGGATTAGTAGTCCTAAATGCCTCCGGGACTGATCGGATTGCGACGGATAATAGCATGCAATAAGTAAACGAGACCATTATGCGCTTTAATACCTTAACGGGGTGGGAAAGGGTAGATATGGATATGATGACTATGCGATAATGCCACGCGTAGCCCCTCATTGAGGAGTGATTACCGGGAATTGTGTGGGGTGATCCATATTATTTACAAACCTAGGACCCCCCCCCCTTTTCCTTAGTTTCTTTGTTTCTTCTAAAATAATTCTCCAACTATCTTCTTTAAGAAAAATTAACTTCCTTTAGTTCTTTCGAACATTATTTATTTGTAACCATTATGTGAAAATCCCCTTTTATTTGAAGTTTTATTTGCCTACATGTTATTTGCACTTAAATTTACAACAATAGTCCGGCCGGGAACCACACTAGTGGATCCTAAGGGGTTCCTAACACCTTCCCCTTGGGATAACTTCAAGCCCTTACCCAATCTCTGGTTACTCAAGTCAAACCCTTCTTAGTGTCCTAATGCACTTTAATCATTAGGTGGTAACTCTTCAATTCAAACCCAATTCTCGAAAAGGAACGAGTTGTCCTCCCAAATGTCATAAACCCAATTTCGCGAGAAAAAGTCAACATCAATAGGTGCCTCAGTCTGAACCACAATAGGAGTAAGCGTGACTGCAACCTTAAAGTCATCACCTTCTCGAATAAGCCTGATTAAACCATCACGGTCCCATTCCTCATTTGTCTCTATCATATGTACACCATCACCCCTGTGATCAGGGAGGGGACTGTTGCAGACATTAGGTGTGCCTTCCTTTGCTTGTATAACCTTATTTTTAACGAGTGTCTGGATCTTATCCTTCAATGTTCGGCACTCAGCAGTGGTATGCCCTTTCATACCGGAATGGTATGCATAAGTTTTATTCGTATTGACCCATTGGGATAGATTTTCTAGTGCCACAATGGGAACATGAGTGACATAACCTACGACTTTTAACCTTTCATATAGTTGGTCGATGGCCTTAGAAATGGAGGTGTATTGTTAGGGCGACTTGCCGTCGAAGTTAGGTCTTGGTCTTGGATAATTTTGTCGAGCTGGTGGTGATTGGAAGTGGGATGGTTGGGAATTGTAGGTGTGATGGATAGAGGCTGGTTGGGAATATCTCGGATATGAGAGTTGATATGTAGGCAGTGATGCTTGGTATGTGGGTGGGGGTGTTTGACATGTGGGAGGTGTTTGATATGTGGGAGAAGTTTGATGTGTGGGAGGAGGTATCTGACAAGTAGGTGGAGATTTTGGTCCCTGGGCCACCATTACTGCCCCAACATCTCTTTTCTTCGATATGCCGCCTGATTGGAGTGACTTATTTGTGGCTTGCAGTGCCTCAAAGTTCGTTATCATCCCTCTCTTGATTCCTTCCTCGATCCTCTCACCGAGCTTGATGATATCAGAGAATTTATGGTTTCGATGACCATCAACCTCTCATAATATTGTAGATCATGCTCCCTGACGAATAATTTATTCATATGTTCTTCGTCTAAAGAGGGCCTGACCTTGGATGCTTCTGACCTCCAATGAGTAGCATACTCGCAAAAAGTTTAAGTAGGTTTCTTCTTCAGATTCTAAGTGTAAAAGACATCGCGTGAATTTTCTGTGTTAAACCTGAATCGTTCCATGAACTCCGATGCCATGCTTACCCAATTAACTCATTTCTTGGGATTATGGCTGACATGCCAAGACAAAGCATCCACAGTAAGGCTCCTCATAAAGAGCTTCATCCGGATCTTTTCATCTTTCCCGACCCCAACAAGCTTGTCACAGTAGGTCCTTAAATGAACCCTGGGATCCCCTGTACCATTGAATATCTCAAACTTGGGAGGTTTGTATCCCTCTGGCAATTCCACATCTGCCTTGAACTCGGCTTGTTAACTTTTTGAGTTCTTCAGCCATGTTCTTAATGAGAAGGTTCTTCCCCGAGGGCTTCGGTGCACGGGAGATTAGTTGGGTAGAATGGGGTATAGTTTCTGCGTATATAGGGTTGCTTTGATGGGTTCCAGGAACTTGGGTATAGTGATGGTCATTGGTGGAGTTTTGTGGATTGGTAATGAGTGGTGGTGTATTGTGGGGAGTATGGTAAGTGGTGGTTGACGGGTAATGAATTGGTTGATGATGATGTTGCGGTGGAGTTGGTATCGGCAATGGATTCATATTTTTGGGTGGAGTTGCGTATTGATTCGGTGTGGTAGGATTTTGTGGCTTTTGGTTTGTGTGTTCTGAGGAGGTGTTAGGTTCTTTGCATTTTGTTGGTGGACATCGGGGACATTGAGAGTGAGTGACAAGTTTACAAGTTGCAGACCTGCTCAAGTTCTCCTTGTAGTTCTAGTATTTTTTGTTCCAGTCTCAAAACCAGATCATTCGGGGCCGGAGTACTACGGCCATCTGAAGTCTCTGTATTCTCAACATTTTTCTTTCGGATTCCGCTTAAGTTGTCCATCTTTACTTTTCCTCTATTTTTTGTGTTATTTGGAGAGGAGGAGGTGGAGTGCCTCTAGATCTGGTGTGGTACGCTGATGAGGCCAGTATGAGTGAACCAACCTAAGGGGATGGGAATAATAAATAAAAATAAGGAAAAACAAAAGGTAACAAGTCAGTGAGGATCCTGAAATATTTGCAGTATTTAAACATATATTGTAGAAATGTAAATCCATATCCTATTTTGGGAACCTTGTGGTGCCCGAGGTAGGCCTAGTGACAAATAAATTTGGAGAACTTTTAATTCTAATAAATGATTCATTCCATAACATAAAAATAGATGAATCCCAAGATGAAACCAACAATAATAATAAACTAAGTCACTACTGGCACTTGGCCTTTTTACATTTTAGGAAAAGTGAGTAAATCTAGTCTATTTGGTCTAAGAAGGACCTTCCCCAGATTCGATCTTCCGGACTCCATCGTATAGATCCCTTAGCTCGCGCAGCCCCAGCAGCAAGTACGCTCTGGCCAAATGTCCTCCTTCAGCTCCTTCAGCTTTCTGGCAGTTTTCAACCCTCTTTAAGATTTTGCCTTCTAGCTCTACTATTCCTCGCTCCAGGTATTCCAATTTCCTGTTGGAAGTGATTGCCATCTCCTTCCATTCCTCAATCAACCTCACATTTCTCTCATGTATTTTCCGGTGCTCATTCTCAGAGTCGTGGACCCTTTCGTGCAGTCTATTGTACTTGACTTAAGCTTCAGCTTCCTCATCTATGATTATGTTCCCTCGACCAACCCCTGGTGTTACCATGCCTTTTAGATTGTCCTCTAACCACGCCAGGTAGAGAGGCTCGCACCCTGTATGATATCTATCCGGCTCAATGGTATTCTTCTCCATAATGATTTTGTAGTGCCACATGTGATGAGCTTGGCACTTGTAAGGGACATCGTCGTCTTGAAAGTCTGCCCTAAAGTGACTCATCTTGACAACCCTTTGTACAACCTGTTTTCTGCCTGCCTGCCTCATAACTCGCGTAGGGACATATGGGTATGTCCCTCTTAACCCGATCAACACCAAGTGCACAGCATCCCTGGATCTGATAATAAACTCGTCTATTGGGAACCATTCAAACATCCACTGCACCTGTTCCTGGGTCAAATTATTGAAGAACTCTACCCATTCTTTGGCACTTTCCGATTGAGCAAATCTGTGTGGAATGTAAGTCATCTGCTTAGGGTGATAGAAGGCAATATGGTCATTCCAAGCCCTTCGCAAAATTTCCTGACGATAGCGGACCTTTTGGAAATTCTCCAACAACCATAATTGTAGCAATAGATTACAACCCTCAAAATGCTTGATCCCTCTTTGACAGTGCTCCAGAGCCCTGTAGATGTCGGATCTGATGTGGACTATGGTATATGTCTATCCTTCCATCAGAGTCTTAGCGACCATGGCCAACCTAGTGTGGATTCTTCCTTTTTCATTGGGAACACTATCAAGCCTAGAAAGCACACAATGAATACGAACACTTGCGGTGGATGTGACCCAGTGAAGTGAATGAGATCTCATCATGGTAAGTGCGGAAAGACTTGCTATGGCCATACCTCTTATACAAGTATTCAAAAGTTATGTATGAATCTGTCACGCCCTAAAATCTAAGGAGCGCGACCCGCGCTCAACCGAGTAAACCCGACTGAGCAAGCCTGTTAGGTTTCATTCTACCCGAACAACCTCATGATTAAATAGGAGATGGACTCCATTAATCAGATTTACTAAGTATTTCATTAACAACATTAATTTCCTTTCCATTAGCAACTTAAATCATAATTATCAAAATATCACAAGTGTTATAATTCTTTGCCAAACATCAATATTCTTACTTTAATTCCAATACCCGACACTACCCACGATCGGTCTACGGAGCCTCTAAACATAACTGAAGAGTAATGTAATATAGAAATGCCGATAACAAGGCTCCGGCTATACCTCAAAAGTGAAAATCTAAAATAAGAAGACATACAATATAGCCCCTTGAAGGAGAAAGGGGCTCACCAAGACATTTGGGAATGAGGATGCTCCACTACACACGATCGGCATTATCCGCTATGGAGCCACCTACATTCATTAAACAAAATGTAGCGCCCTCGGCAAAAGGGATGTTAGTACCATTGAATAGCACTAGTTTGTATAACCAAACACCATCTAATTAGAAAGAACTATCAAACAAGAATAAAGAAATCATTAACAGCTTGTCGTTAGAAAGAACTATCAAACAAGAATAAAGAGATCATAAAAGTAAATCAAAAGCTTTAACAATTACCACATCAACAAATAAAAGGGATCACATAGGTTTCACATAATTTCCATACCTCTAGGTTGCGTTCCATATCCCGTCATAGGGTTCACATATCATATTATACACCTATGTGTTTCATAGCCCATCCATAGGATTCACATACTACATTATACACCTATGTGTTTCATAGCCCGTCCATAGGGTTCACATATTATATTAAACACCTATACGTTTCATAGCCCGTCCATAGGTTCCACATTTTATATTATACCCCTATGTGTTTCATAGCCCGTCCATAGGGTCAGCATATTATATTATACACCTATGAGTTTCATAGCCCGTCCATACGCTTCACATATTATATTATACACCTATGTGTTTCATAGCCCGTCCATAGTATTCACATATTATATTATACACATATGCATTTCATAGCCTGTCCATAGGTT
This sequence comes from Nicotiana glauca, assembly GCA_026770625.1. NCBI lineage: Eukaryota > Viridiplantae > Streptophyta > Magnoliopsida > Solanales > Solanaceae > Nicotiana > Nicotiana glauca. The sequence goes on from MU745811.1 coordinate 221,365, forward strand.
CCACATTTTAATTAATCGGCACATGGGGCCACAATCATTACAGCATACTTGGCACTAGGCCATATTTCATAACTCAATCTCTTACTTCCCACATTTCACATCATCTCCACATATTTCACATCAATATCAATTTCAACAACAAGCCATTCAATTCAAGATGTCAAGTACACATGAGAGGAACCATGAATCCTCGGCATATACAATATCTCAGAGATCATACACCTCATGTTTATTGACAATCAAACTTTAAACACCAGGGGCTCTTCCAAATCAATAGAGGGGGTACACCAACCCGCAATAAAAACACCCATCAAAGGCATAAGTAAATAATTACATCAATTATTCTTGAATCCTTCTTTTTCAATCATGACATTATACAATTATAATTCAAGTTCTCGGCACATTGGCCACACTCTATTTCCCAAATTCATTTGATTAATTTAAACATTTCTACACATAGAGGATTTCACATAGTTTGGCATAAGATATGCAACTCAATCTCAATTTACGGTCTTAGCATTTCAGTACATGATTCATATTCCTTGCACCCTTTTTAAGTTATCAACAATAGCACCTTGATCATATTGGAATGCATCTTTTACAATTATAGGGTCACAACACCAATTAATGTAAAGTATCAATCACAACAAGAATCCAAAGTTCAATCTTACCACATTTACACAGTCACTTACTTCACTTCCATATATCTTTGTACATTACCAACAACTAGACATAATCAATCAAATACATTTGGTACACATAAGAAAAATTCGGAGGATCAACCATAACGAGTTTTCTCACACAATTTGGCATCAAAATCTCAATTTAAACTTGACTTGAAGTCTAGGCATTTTATCACATAGTTCCTACTTTTCACATATCCTCATTTACCAAGAATAAAGTATTAAACACATTGAGGTACATCGATTCTTGCAACACCCAAATCCTTTGAAATAATGAATACTACATAAATCAAATTCTGTACTTACAATCATATGCAGGGACACCAATGGAGCTCAATTTCTAAGAAGAGGGAGTTTTAGCCATACATACGTTTCTTGAGCTTTCCTTGAATTACTATGATATTCCGGAAATTCTAGCAACTTCAATCTATTTTGAGACATAGAAAAATTGAACCCAAATTAGGAAGATATTCATAATACTCTTACCCCCAAGAATCATACTCCTAATCACCCATCTTCACCCCAAACTCAATTTTAAAGACTAGGGTATGGAATCCTTACCCCTTAGATGAAGATCTTGTAATTGGGTACCTTGATTCTTAAAGATTAAGGCAAGATTGGATGATTGGAGTGTTAGGCCTCATCCTTCTCTCTCTAAAATGCTCTCACCTCTCTCTAGAGTGCTCAGAAAATTGCCCCAAAATAAATCCCAATCGAGTTAAATGAAATGGGGATCGGGTCTAAAAAACCCATTTTTTTGTACTGCCGTGTGGGGTACCGTGGGGTACGGGGCGTCTGTGCAAAATGTGTCTGGAAATGAAATTTCGGACCATACTGGAATTTCTACTGGCGCGGCGCGCCAGGCGCCGCGGTAGTGCAATTTTCTGTGCTGCTTTGGTAATTTGGTCATAACTTTGTGTAGCAATGTCCGAATGACGAACGGTTTGAAGATTTAGAAACTAGACTCAAAGAACTTTCATATGATAGTTGTTCATAACATAAAACCTTATAAATATTCAGATATTATCATTCAAAGTGGGGGCTTGTGCAAACTCATTTGAAATGTTAGCCTATTATGAACTTTTCCAATTTGACTTGGACTCAGGCCCTTCCTTGGACCCCAAATTACTTACCAAAAGACTTGTACACTTATTTAGCAAGTCCAATTGGTGTCCACCATGTTAATAGCATATAAAATATTATAATTAGCCTATGTAGCACCACGAAAGCATAGTTTACTTAGCAATTTTTTTCCGGGGCCTTACAGAATCCTTCAAGCACACTAGGTCGGCATTCTTTTTCAACCCCATCATCTTCAAAAATCCCCTTCCCGTATGGTTTTCTGGTACCAATAGCCTAGGAAGGTCCCAAGTTAGTCCTACAAGTCCTCCTATTTCTTCTAAAAGCGGTGTCATTTCTATGTCACCAAAACGAAACACGGATCTTGCACTATCCCAGAATAAAGTGGCAGCTTCGATCAATTTGTTGTTTGGCTCAATATCTAGCAGGGAGGGCAGGTTACCCATGTACTTTTTCACATGTTTCTTGTCACTTGAGGACAGTTCCTCCCACCAATCTAGCAACAATGATGGGATGTTGCTAACGATACCGAATCTAGGGACCTCGTGCCTCATTTTCAACAAAATAAAAAGGGTTCGACCTTAATCCCCCCCACCTAAATTGACTATTTATACATTTATAATCAACACATCGGCATTTAGTTCTCCAAATTAGTGCACAGAATGTGGTTGTGTCCGTTGGGATTATGGAAAATCCGATGGACTTTGGATAAGGCTTATCTTAACGAATCATTTTGTGGAAAACATAACTAATCTGACTAGGTACATGCAAAATTTTAACCAGAGTAAGGTTTCTATAGGGTGTTAGACTGGGACACTCAAGGGGACAACTCGAGGGGGAAGGAATGGAACCGTCGACTGCACCGCTGATCGACTATTTTTACCGCAAATAAGCCTTTTCGAAAAGGGTGGTAAATACTAAATAGGAAGAGCACAACCACTCATTAAAGTGTTGCTATAGGATTTGAGACACATGAGTGAAATATGATGTGAAGCATGATTTATGCAGCAATTAATAACATGTATTCAAGTATTTGCACGTAGAAAAAAAGAATAAATACGATATTTAAATACTTGAGAAGACAGTTACAGGGAAAAGGAAACAAAGAGACGAGTCAGTTTCATGAATAAAAGAAAAATAAATACTTTAAATAAGGGGTACGTGATAAAGCATGCTTGGACTAATTTTCTGAAAGATAAGTTCATTATGGTAAGAGCCTAAAAATATCCCCAGCGGAGTCGCCATGCTGTCGTGTCCCCTTTGTTCTCTCCTTGGAGAGAGCAATCTGGGTTTCGACATTCCATGGGGTGTGATAACTCATTTTCCTTTGGGAATTGGGTATTATGAAGAGTCGTCACCTAACAAGTTATGGTATGTTTGGGCACCTAGAGTGATTAACTTTTGGATTGGTTTGCTTTACCAGAGATTAGGGTAAGGGCTCGTAGTAACCTCGAGGGGAAGGTATTAGGCACCCCTCTTGGTCCACAACAGTGGGTCCCGGCCAAACTTATATTCACAAATTAGTCCGTATAAACAGTTGAATCAAATGGGTTGCAAGTAAAGCACGTTGGGTAAATAGAATAAAGCTTTTTTGAACAAAAAGTTGTAAACAAAGGTTTAAATAGAAAAGGAATTTTTGGTAAAGGAGGAGTCCTAGGTTGGTTAGCCTATAGGATCACCCCACACAATGTTTGGTAAACACACCTCGACGAGGGGCTACACGTGACATTAGCGCGTAGTCATCTTATCCCATATCTACCATTCCCTATCCCCTTAGTGGTCATGCAAAGCGAGTGTTTTGTCAGCGATCACTATTGTGTGCTGTTACCCGTCCCTTCTTAATGGTCCTGGAGTTAGGACCTCTACCTATAAGTGGTTCTAGATGGACCCCTAAGGTTTTAAAGGTGAAAATTCTAAGGCGACAGGAAAAACACTTAGGACTTTCAGCATATAAAGGGAGTAGTTAGAGGCCCAAAGTTTCCTCCTCAAACAAGGCACATAAACAACACGAGTCAAGCACAATTAAGGGCTTTTATTAGACAGTATCTCAAGGTAGGATGTCTAGGTGAATATGCAGAAGACAAGCAACTTATTTTTTATAAACTCAGGAGTAATAACCCTAGCAGTTGCCTATTGATTTTTAAAGCCTGATATGATCAGAAAAACATTAAGCAATAGAAACAGTTTTAGAGTTGCAGTTTTGAAAACGCCCTAAAGACTTGCCTATATGCGGAGTACTGATGACTATATTTATATAGTGAAACAAAGCAGGTTTTAAAAAACAGACTTCTTTAATACCTATAGGCATGCTGTCTAATGATAGATTGAGACAGTTCTAAAGAACTTGTCTCAAGAAATATAAACTACATAATTAAACCAATTCAGAAGTGAACTAAGTGTGGACTAAGTTGAATTATTTAGACTAGTTTAGATTGACAAGCAGAATTTTGAGTATGGTTCCCTATAGGCATGATATCTAAGTTTAATACTGATTTTAAAGAGTTGCAGACATGGAAACATACATAACACTTGTTATAACTGAATCTGGGTAAAATTACATCCTATAGGCATGGCGTCTATTAGTTAAGTTGATTTTAAGACATGCAGACATGAAAACATGCATAAACACTTGTCACGACAAAAGCTGGATTAAGTCTTATAGGCGTGGCATCTATTAGTTAAGCTTATTTTGAGACGTTGAAGCCATGATTTCTATTACGAAATTATTTGAAACCTATAGGCATGGTTTCTAGCATGGTGAGATAAACATGACAAGATGCAAAGCCCTATAAACATGATTTCTACTTGTTAAGGCAACCAAATTAAAATGTAAAGTCCTATGAGCATGATTTCTACCTGTATTACCCCAGAAAAATGTAGCTACCCATCTCTTTCACTAGTTACCCCAATATTTGTTTACAAGTTATTACAGACCAATGAATGAACTACATATTTAAATAGGTAAATAAAAAGCTATTCAATAGGGAGCCTTCGATTAGGGCCAGATTCCCAAAGCCTCCAATGCCCTCAAATGCCTCAATTTCATAGACAATGTCAGTGTCTAGGTTCATCAAAGTTCCCTAAGTATTTCAAGGATCCCGGGCAGTGCTTACACCTAGAATTGGTAACCAAAAATTGAATAAGTGTAGTGTGGAAGGGCCAGCCTCAGTATGCCAGAGTTCAGAGGGTTCTCAAGAGGATCCCAAGGCAGTACACATACTGGAGGTGGCATAACTTATTGACTTAGGAATTGTATTAAAAGGTTTTAATGAAAAACTGTATTAAAAGGTAGTTTGTTTGAAAGTTATATAGTAAAAACACAGAAGCAGTTTGAAAAGAGGTTGGAGTAATGAACAAAAGTCTAGACACAACACAAGACATATTCATACACAGTCAGGAGGCGCAACATCGAGGCAAGTTTAGTAGTCAAAAATAGGGGTCAAGGGATTTTGGGATACATGGAGCATCTGATGGGAAGCACACAACAAGTAAGAGATAATTGGTATAGACATGCTCAGAAACAATTGACCATACATAGTCACAGAATAAGACATAAAGAACAAACTCACATACATGGGTAATAGGGATTTGGGGGTTCATGGAGCATATGATGGCAAACACACAACAAGCAAGAGATAATTGGTATAGAAATGCTCAGAAACAAACAGAGGGATAATGTACTGATATTAAGGAAGGGAAGTATATCGAATTCTAATAATGTAAACATCAACTACAAGTTTCACAACAAAACCGCAAATCGAAGCAAACTAGAAACAGGATGAACTGAAGCAATAAGAAGATCATATTGTTGTGGGAACTTTGAATTGAAATTAAACATACCAGTAAGTAGAGTGAAAGAATAGGAAAACACAGTGGTTAGCCTTGGCTTGCAGCTAGCTAACTTAGAACAGTAGCAAGTAGCACAAAAGAGAGCAGAAAGTTTTAAGTGGGAGAGATAGTTTTTTGAACCAAGAGTGTTCGTGTGTTGTGTCAATGAAAGATTAAGGTATTTATAGTTTAAAGGCAGGTAGCAAATAAGTAAAAATCAAAGTCCATTAGTAATGAAGGAACTCATAATCAGTCAGTCAGGAAATCAGGTAAGTACTCCCCTTAAGTAAAGGGAGTTAACTCAAACGGTAAGAACAAGTGATAAATAAGGAAAGAAATTAGTGTACGACTAATAAAGAAATATTCAAATTCAGTAAGTATGGGGTAGACAATTATGGCTAAGTTCAGAAAAACCCCATTAAGGAAATAGTTCAGTAAGAATAAAGTACCACAGCAAATAAGGTAGGAAAATTAGTTAATTTAAACAGACGAGGTAGAAATTTAGAGTTTAACAGAAGATCTTTCAATTAAACCCTAAAATAAGGAATCCAAAATCAATAAAGAGGAAGTTATAATTCAATACTCAATATATAAATAGAGTAAGAGCAACCAGACGTAGCAAACAGGCACGGTCAACAATATCAATAGAAAGAGGCAAATCTTGAACAATCAAGATGAACATAATCACATAGAGATGGTATATGTTAGTCTAAGAACTCAGTAAGAACATATTCGAAGCAAGGTAACCATAGAAACTTAACAAGAATCTAGTAGTCATGCTAACACACATAATCAAACAAAGAAAATCTAGAAGTGTTAGAGATTTTAACATGGGCGAGTTGAAAAAGAAGTAAAAACATAGAATCAGTCGAGATATGCAAAGGATAGAAGTTTAAACATAAAGAATCGGTTTAAATAGAGTGTAGAAGAAGTTCCGAAAAAACCTTACTTTTGAAGAATGTGAAAACACCTGGTAATCGATGATTTTTGTAAAAAAAAAAGATTCAAGAACAATGTAAAACATCAAAGGAACAGGCTCGAATCATTTAAAAATAGTACAGATCTAGGAGATGTAAGCAAAAATATGGTTTCAGAAGAAACTCAAGTAGAGATGGAACAACTTGTTTAGAAACTCAAAGATCATAACAAATACAGTATGATTTTTCTCAAAATCACACCGGGGTAGCCATGAACAGCCAGATAGAAAACCCTAGATGTAAGTCAGCATGGACAAGTGCCTTCGAAGACCTCAGAGGAGATGAACATGGCAATAGAGGAGCCATTGAAGGCTTAGGGGTTGAAAGGTGGTCGCCAGAGAAGGGAGGCGGTTGAAAGGCTAGGGTTAGATTGAGAGTAAAGAGAAGTTGAGGGCAGCGGTGTGTAGAGAATGATTAGGTTAGGGGTCTTTTAGGATTAAAAAAGAAAGAATCAATACGGACCGTTGATCTGAAAGATCAACGGCCATGATCTAATGGGTTCTTGGTCGGGTAAGTGTGTATCGGGTATGGGTCGGATAATTTAGCCTGAAATTGGGCTGGGTATTGGGTTCAATTTAGGCTATAATTAAAAGCCAATCTGGTTATATTTTAAATAGTCATTTTCCCCTATTTAATTTATAATAAATAATAAATAGTTTTTTGGAAAATAATTTTATGTACCAAAATGGTTTAAAATATATATTTATCATTTTAAAAATATAGGTACCAATTTTATGTATATAAAATATAATTATACATTAAATGGGCTAATATTACAATTATATGCAATTTAGCTAAAAATACCAAATGCAATTATACAAAATGCATAAAAATATATTAACCATATTTTCGCATAAATATAGAAATTAAATGACTAAATCACCATAACAATAATTTGAGAAATAACTATTGCGGATTTTATGAATAAAAGGGAAGGAAATAAATCAATTTAAATCCTTAAAATTATGGAAAAATTATAAAAACCTTGTGTATGCTTATATATGTATGTGTATGCTTTTCTGAAGGTATTTATGTATATTAAAATATATAGAGAAAAATTGGGTATCAACAGGTGCGATTACATTAGAAGCTTGAAAGCCTCAGTAGCTCCTCTAACTTCCAATTCGATTCGTTGATCATCCGAAATCAACTTGAGGCCCCCAGGACCTCAACCAAATATACCGACAAGTTCTAAAATAAACTATAAACTTAGTCGAGCCCTCAAATCACATTAAACAATAACAAAAATGTGAATCACACTCCAATTCAACCTTAATGAACTTGAAACTTCAAACTTCTATAACAGACGTCGAAACCTATCAAATCACGTCTGATTGACCCTAAATTTTGCACACAAGTCATAATTAACATTACAGACCTACTCCAACTTTCAGAATAGAAATCCAACCGCGATATCAAAAAGTCCACTTCCGGTCAAACTTCCCAAAAATTCAACTTTCTCCATTTCAAGCCTAATTCAGTTACAGACCTCCAATTCACAATCTGAAAATGCTCCTAAGTCCAAAACTACCCAACAAAGCTAACGAAATAGAAGAAACTTCATTCCAAAGTCATCTTCACACAGTTTAAAGTACGGTCAAAATTCTAGAACTTAAGCTTTCCTTTTAGGGATTAAGTGTGTCAAATTACTCCGAAACCAAAAACAAACCCTCCCGGCAAGTCACATAAGCAGAAAAAAAATACGGGGAAAGCATTAAATAGGAGATCATGGATATTACTATTGATACCCAATTTTTCTCTATAATAGGTAAATGCATATATATCTTCAAAATCATACATTAGCACCAACTGGTATTTTTCCATAATTTTTACATTTTTAATTAATTTATCTAAGTATTTTATTCATACAAATAATTACAAATTGCATCAAAAATATTTTTAAAATATTTCTTGATTTAATATTACTATTTATGGTCCTATTGAGTCCAAATTATTTCATAAATAGCCAAATTGATACCTTTTGGCTATGATTGCAATAACTTTGCAATTATAGCCCATGCGTACATTTTTTGTATTGTTTTTACCAGAAATTAGTCATTTGCATTTTTAAGTACTAAATACTATTTTTAAAACATTTCCATGCATGAAAAATCATTTTTATAATTAGTAATTATTTTTTTACCAATTATTTGGGTATTTAACAAATAGATTTTTTATATTTTAGATTTAGTCCTTTTAATACTAGCCCAAAAACCCCTTAATATTAAACCAAAACCAGCCCAAAACCCTTTAGGCCCAATCTGCATTCACCCGACCCAATACCCCAGCCAATCCTGGCCGTTGATCAAAATCTCCCCTTAACTTAATTAAACCCATATACCCCCTTTCTAACATAATAATTTCCCACCCTTCCCCACTGTCAGTTGCTCCCTCCTCTCTCAAATGCTCTCTACCTAAACCCTAATCCTCATACGCCGTGACCGGCTTAGCCCTCTGCTCTACGATGTTTCTCTGTCACCTCAGGCCTCTAATGGCCTATTCTATGCTATGTTACCTCCATCTCCAAGATCCTTGAGGAGGCTCTCAAGTGACCTAGGCAGTTTGTTTACACCTTAGGGTTTTCTTGCCTGTTTCAGGCTATTTGCCTTGACCTTGAGTAAGATCTTTCTCATTTCTGTCTTGAATCCATGGTTTCCTAAGTCTATGCTCGTCTCTGTTTCCTTTCTAAAAACCCTAACTTTATCCTTTGATCTTCCTATATCTGTCCAGATCTGAGATGAATCGAACCTATTTCACATGTTTTCACGAAGGTCTTATGGTTTTTTAATCGATTCTCCATTTTCCCTAAAAACTAGGGTTTACTAAACTCACCTTATCAAAGCCTTTCTGATTTTTAAGTGTTTAATCGTGGTTCTTAAGTGTTAGATACTGATTCATGTTAATATTGTTTGAACCTTAGTTGATTTATGCTAAATCCCCATTTTTCTTATACTTTTGATTCATTCTTGGGTTTTTCTGTGTCACTCGTTGCATTGTTATGCTCTGTGCTTTGACTTTCATGATTTTCCTTAGTCTAATTCAGTATCTTGTGACTGTTACCCTAGTTCATCTCTACTAGGGTTTCTGAGTCGATCCCTTGGCTAATTTATGTGTGTATAAAGTTTTATTCAGCCTACTCGTCTATTTGTGGAAAACTGATATTTTCCCCTCTTTTTAAATCAGTACTATTATGGATTTTGATTTATTGGTTTTGCCTGGTTAAAACTTATGTGCCGATTCTTGATTTATTCCCTTGTTTACGACTTTAATTATTCTTCTTACCTTATTGCCTATAATGTTACTGATTCTACACGAATATTAATTAAACTCCTGTTTGTTTACCTCTTTACTTAGGTTTGATTTGATTTTCTTTCCTTAAGTGACTCATGTCCTTTAACCGTTGAGTAGTTGTCCTTAATTAAAGGAAGACTATGTTGATTTCGTGTGTGATTGATTTTGTAATTTCCCTAATTTCTGAGTTTTGATTTCTTTTACCTTACTCTGCTTCGCTCCTAAACTGTTATATATACTCTCCTCTATTCTCAATTCAAGACATGAGCATTAGTTCACCACTACTCGTACACTTAAAAAGCTCTCTTATCACGACCCCAACTCCAGTCGTGATGGCGCCCAACACACTGTTAGGCAAGCCCGACCATTTAACAACCTTAACTGTAACGACCTGGCCGGTTGTTTTTGGAATTTACGCCCCGAACCCCCATTAACTGCTTTCCCTAAGTTCATTTCTGCTATTTTGGTTTGTCGGGACGTTCGGTTCTAGGATTCGGAGTGTTTTGGGACACTTAGTCCCTAAATGAGAGCTTAAGAGTTGAAAAATACTCCGTATTCGGAACAGTATGAAGACGACCTCAGAATGGAAATACGATGGTTCCGTTAGCTCCGTTAGGTGATTTCGGGATTGGGAGCGTGTTCGAAATGTTATTTGGAGGTCCGTAGCTCTTTTAGGCTTGAAATGCCGAAGTTTGAATTTTTGAAGTTTCCGGTCCGATAGTGAGTTTTTGATCCGAGGGTCGGATTTGAATTACCAGAAGTTTATGTAGCTCCGTCATGTCATTTGGGAGGTGTGTGCAAAATTTCAGATCATTCGGACAAGGTTTGGATAGGTTTT